>JAJJMA010007142.1:0-10361 GCA_023529015.1 Papaver nudicaule
AAAGTTTGTGAAAGGCTATGGGATGATTAGTAAACCTCTCACTGATCTTTTGAAGAAGAATGCATTTGAATGGTCTAGTTTAGCAACAGAAGCATTCCAGCAACTTAAGGTGGCAATGACTACAACACCAGTTCTGGCATTACCTGATTTTTCCCTTTCCTTGTGATTGAAATTGATGCTTCAGGCACTGGAATTGGAGCTGTATTAATGCAGCAGAATAGAGCAATTGCATTCTTCAGTAAGCCATTAGGACCCAAAGCTAGAAGCTTATCTACTTATGAAAGAGAGTTGATGGCCATTGTTCAATCAGTCACTAGATGGAGAAATTACTTACAAGGACACCACTTCATTATTAGAACTGATCATCAAAGTATCAAGTTTTTTCTGGAACAGAAGATTAATACTGGTCTTCAGCAAAAATGGTTAATTAAACTATTGGGATTTGATTATGAAATCAGCTAAAAGAAAGGGGTGGAAAACAAGGTTGTTGATGCTCTTTCAAGATTAGATCACTCTGCAGGCTCATGTAGTCAGATTGCTCTGTTTAGTCCTTCTTGGGCTCAGGATATCATAGACAGCTACACTGAAGATGAATCTGCACACCAACTTATTACTCAATTTTCAGTTAAGGATGCTGCAGTCCCTCATTTCTCTTACAAGGGTGGCATTCTTAGATACAAAAATAGAATTTTTATTGGCTCTGCTGCCAACATTAGACATCATATAATGCAATCCATTCATTCTTCAGCTGTTGGTGGACATTCTGGTATACAAGCTTCTTATGTCAAAGCTAAGACTTATTTTTATTGGCCAGGTATGAAAAAATATATCACAATGTTTGTAGCAGAATGTGATGTGTGTCAGAGGAATAAAGGAGAATTATCATATCCTGCTGGGCTACTACAACCACTGTCAATTCCTGACTATCCGTGGCAACATATATCAATGGATTTCATTGAAGGTTTACCCATGAGTGACAGGAAAACCATTGTTTTGGTGGTGGTAGATCGCCTGACTAAGTATGCTCACTTCATCAGCATGCATCATCCTTATACAGCAGCATCTGTAGCCACAGAGTTCATCAGCCACATCTTCAAACTTCATGGGCTACCAGCTTCCATCATTTCTGACAGAGACAAGGTATTTACTAGTCTGTTTTGGCAAGATCTTTTTAATACTTTAGGCACAGAGTTGAAGCTTAGCACTGCTGACCATCCACAAACTGATGGGCAAACAGAGAGGGTTAATTCTTGCCTGGAAACTTATCTAAGATGCATTATTGGTCATAAACCTAAGCAGTGGGTTAAGTGGTTACCTCTAGCTGAGTGGTGGTACAACAATAACTATCACACTAGCATAAGAATGACCCCTTTTAAAGCTTTGTATGGGTACTCTCCACCTCATCTGGCTTTCCCATGCACTTCTACTTCTACTGTTGCAGCAGTAGAAGAATACATTCAGCAAAGAGATGAAATGCTGGACATTTTGAAAGAAAACTTACGGAAGGCCCAAGAGAGAATGAAATGGTTTGTTGATGAAAAAAGGACTGACAGACAGTTTGAAGTAGGTGACCTGGTATACCTTAAGCTACAGCCATACAGGCAAGCTTCAGTTTCACTGAGGAAAAACTTCAAGTTATCTGCTAGATATTATGGACCTTTTCCTGTTGTTCAGAAGATTGGGTCTGTGGCATACAAACTGGAACTTCCTCCATCAGCTAGGATTCATCCAGTATTCCATGTGTCTCAGTTGAAGAAGAAAATTGGCAGCACCCATGTGCCTTCACCAACTTTACCACTTGTGGATCATACAGGCCAAATTGTTGTGCAACCTGACAGAGTGCTTGATGCCAGAGTTATTCAGAGGAATGGGCAGCCAGTTGAACAAATCTTGGTGCAGTGGACTAATTCAACTCCTGAGAATGCATCATGGGAAGACAAGCTGCATATTAAAGCTCACTTCAGAGATTTCCTTCCTTGAGGAGAAGGAAAATTTTGAGGGGAAGGTACTGTCATATGACTGTTCTTTGTGTGTATGATTTTGGATTCATCCCTTATCATATCTGTTGGGGGTGCGTTATCCTCCTTGGATACCGTCTGAGTTCACGACGGTGGGCCACGTGTCCTCATGCTTCTGGTGTGACAGTTGTAGACGTTAGCCTATATCTCCCTCTCTCTCTCTCTTGGTTGTTGGTTATCATATATATTCGATATTGTTCTTGCTATTGGCTCAGCCATGGCTTATCTTTATTTTCATTTCCTGTAATTCAATTTATTATCCAACTGATCTTATTTTATCAAATTGTTCTACGAATTCATCAACAAGAGTTAAACGAACACATCAAGACTCAAGGGAGAAGTTGAAGAATTCAAGAAACCAAGATACATCTGGTTAGTACTTAATTGTATATCTTTTGAATCCATATGTAAATTGGTATTGTCATGAAAATTGACAAAGGGGGAGATTGTTAGGGCATTGTCCGGTCAAACCCACTAGCGTTGGTATGTCAAGTTGGTTGTCAGTTTTAGGTGTCAAAACTCAATCTTAATTTAGCCTACTAGAGTTTAGATTTCAGAATTGGGATATAGACAAAGTAGTAGAGACCTTGAAGACGAAGACTGTGAAGACAAAGAAGACATCAATTATTCTTCATCGACAAAAGGTTAGTACGAGTTATGACTATTATGGAAATTCTTCTATTCTACTTATTCTATCTTTCGAAATAGTCGGCTACTTTAGTAGAGATACAAATAGCGATTGAGATCGTATTCTTGTCTACATGACCATGTGTTATGTTGGTATTTGTTCCCACGAATACTAAGTTTACAAGAATGCATGAGATAGATTCGATACCATTTGTCCATTGCAATGGTTTGCTTGCAAATCACTTGTTGGATATGGGTGAATCTAAAGGAGTACTCTTGAGCAAGAGTCCAGTGGATTATAGTTGTGGGCGTATAACACGTCTAAGTACTGGCCCAGCCTAGAACTTCCAGCGGATCCAGTTATACCCTTTTCTGAGTAACGACGGTTCCCGAACCGGTTCGTGAACAGTGACTTGGGATTTTCTCCCGAGTTCCAAAACATCAATTTGTACACGTACATGTACGTGAACCTCAGATTCGATGTATTTGGTCGTAATTCAGAAGGACGGTTTCCGAACCGGCCAAGGTGAATATTCTCTGAGAATTTCACACGGGTTAAACTCTGACTCCTTTATCTCTTAGTTGGACTTGGTTATCACGAAATATCTTCTGTGGTCCATCTAACAATTCTCAATGAGTCAATAAGATAAAGATTATCTCTGGTTTGTTGGATTTCTATCTTGAAGTGTTTTTGAGCTAACAAAACACTTGGCAGATAAATGTTAAAAGAATTCCAATTGAGATAAATCTCTGTTTACTTGGTTTACAAGTTAGGGTTCCTAAACTTGTGGGACAAGTAACTAGTTGCTTAATTTCAAAGCAACTTATCTTATTGAGAGCTATAAATAGAGGATTATGGGACGAAAAACCGCAAGCATCAAGCATACGTGAGATTTCTCTGTGGAATTGATCGTAAACTCTTTTCACTTCTGTGAATGCTTGTTGTGGTATAGTCATCCTCTATTAGGTAGCCGTTCCTCTGTGGGAATTACCTAACGACTATAAAGACTTCTCTTGAGAGTTGGGAAGCACAGGTAGGAGATTGAGACCTTAGTGGTTGAAATCGGAGTAACATGTAACCTTGGTAACCTGATCACGTTCTTGTCTATTCTACGGTCCTTCTCTTCTGATATAAGGCCATTCAAGAACTGATACGTTACACACAGGGTTGAAAGGAAGCAACGCACGGCTGCACTCGGTGTTGTAAGACCTAGTTAGCTCCAGTTGTATAAGTTTCTTAAGTGATTCTTTTAACAACTGTAGAGACAAGTTGGGCATAGTTTACTCGGTTTACTTGTCAGACCCGCTTGTAAGTAGATTTCCGTATGACCTGGAGAAATCCGAAGGAAGTCACTTTGTGTATGTCAAACTGATAGAGGACAGTTCAAACATACAGTTGATAATTGAGGTTGGAAAGACGGAATTATTGACACAAGCCTTTAACAGCGGTTAAAGCAACTCCTAGGCCTGTAAAGGACGTCATCTAGGGGAATCAAGTGTGTGACGATCTGTGGGGGATCTAGAGACATAAGGAGTGCGACAGTAGATAGGTCACTTGGAGGGTTGGAATTGGTCTCTGCTACATCCCAGACCGAAGTCTTATAGTAGGCTAGTGTTTGTAGACAGTTTGTACTGTGCAGTGTTTTATCTGGACGAGTCCCGAGGTTTTTCAACAGTTGTAATATCCTCGTTAAAAAAATCTCTGGTGTCTTGTGTGCTTTACTTTCCGCATTATATTCTCTGATTATATAATTAAAGCAAACACAAGAAGTACGTTATTAATAACCTGATCGTTGTCCCCAATCCATCCATTGGATTTACCAAGACCTTGTCTTGTGTCGGACTGATCCTTGAGATCCAAACTCAGGTTACAGATTTGGATATTGATTTTTGAGATCGTCCAGATCTTACCATAAGACTCACGAGCCCAAACGAAAAGTTGGTTGTATTTCGGTACCCCTGCTTTTTCAGTGGTAGCAACTAAGGGTGTAAACGGATGCTTTCAAATGTGGATAACGGAATATCTGTATCTGAATCCGAAAATAACAAACAACATCTGAATCCAATTCGAAATCAAAATGGAAATAATTTTCTCCTATTCGAATTTATCCGCATTTCGGATAACATCCAATCCGAAATCAAAGAACAACAAACAAATAGCTAGTATTTTTCAAATGATCTTTTATTGTGTATTACTTAAATATTTGAAAAAGAAATGAAATGAAATAGAAAAATATATAAATATGCACTTTGTAAGTAGTAAAATATACATTTTAATGTATAACATTTTGAATACGAATAATTCGGATGCAGATACCATTGTATCTGAATTCGTACCTTATTAGTTATATTTCTAGATGAAAAATTAGGATATTCGAACCCGATTTATATTTTCGGATGAGATTCTATATTTGTAATGCGAATTCTAACGAATTTCCGAGTTTTCGAACATTCACTGACACCCTTGGTAGCAACATTAATAACCGCTGCAAATATATATTTCTTGTGTCTTTGTCACCCCCAACGTGGACACTATCATCTAGTAACTAAAGCAAAAGCTAATAAAAGTGAAACACAGAGTTGTACATGCTAATAAACTATGAGACATCAAAAATATAGAAGAGGAGATTTGGTTTAGTCGACACAAATTGTGAGGACTTGGATAAATCATTTATATAGGATACCGGTTAGTTGAATATTGATACTGGAGTATCTATGGCTAGGCTGTGATGAACCTGACGCGAAGGTTAGATGAGCCATATCATGGCTAGAGAGTATCTAAAAGGTACTAGAAGAGGTGTTTCCTAGTTTAGGAATTTCCTAGCTTATAAGAGTTTCTTAACCTAGTAGAACTATGTTTCCTAGTTAAGGTAGAATTGTATTCGTATAACTCTATATATAAAGAGGACTACATTAGAAAGAAGGCAAGCAGAAGACGAAAAGCAAGAGAGCGGAAAGGAATTGTAATTGAGAATTCGTTCTAGATAATAAAAGAAGAAGAAGTTAACTTTATACTTGTTTGTGTGAATATATATATCTTCTATTGTTTTCCCCTAAGTTGTACTAACTCTAGGTACCATTGATCGTTTACGTATCAAATATAACACTGATCATATCTTATCGGTAAGTTAAATACTTAACAAGATAGAGGCTAGAGTTATTGATAAGAATCATGACAACATATCCTAACCTAGTACGTAAATGGGAAATACACGTGTTATACATGATATGAAAAGGAGATATGCAAATATATGAAGTTAACAAGATATGAATCTTCTCTTTAACTGCATACTTGACTTGTACTGCATGTCCACTTGAAACCATAAGTAATTTACACTCTATTACCAAGGAGACACATCTTGAAGACCCAACTTCCTAACTAATAGCTTCAATTGGTTTGCACCCAAAGGCTTGTTGAAGAGGTCGGAAAGATGATTCGAAGACGTAACATGAGATGGTTTTATAAAACCAGACAACACCCTTTCTCAAATAAAATGATAGTCAATTTCAATGTGTTTCGTATATGTTCGTGAAAGGTGGGATTTGCGGCAATGCGAATTGTTGCCTAATTGTCGCAAAAAAAAAAAATGGTATTGGCGTTGGATGTACAATGCGTGAATCCTTCAAAAGGTAGGACAACATTGTAATTCCGTTGTTAGATTAGCAAGAGCACGGTATTCTGCCTCCGAAGAAAAATGAGATACAATAGGTTGTTTATTAGATTTCCATGAGATTGGATTATCTCCTAACAAAGTGAAATAGCATGTAGTGCAACGTCTACTTATAGGACAACCAGCCCAATCGGAATCAGTGAAACCACGCAATGTAATTGAACTAGAAGAAAAAAGAAGAATGTTGTGACCAATTGTACCTTTCAAATAACCCAAAATGAGAATGGCAGCATCCATATATGAAGAACGCGGAGATGACATAAACTGGCTAAGATATGTAACATATTATGTCACGTCCTGCCGCGTAAAAATTAGATATAAAAGACACCAATAAGTCTTCGAAATAGTTTTGGATCTGTTTTAGGGTGAAAAACAATGTACCACAAAAGAGTACTTTTGACTCGAGAGATCAAAATCGGATAAGGCTAGCCTAAACCAAGACAATGGTCGTTCAAGCCTTGCTTCGATCACAGAGAATGAGATGGGGTTGACCTTAGTGAGGGAAGCAGAGAAAGAATGAGATCAGGTAATTCTGGATGAAAAGTGCTAGTGTTTGTTGTGATCTGAACTTCATGCAAAAAAAATCGGTGAAAGCCTAATTTTCACTAAGGTTTGCAAAGGATATGAGGTAATTGTGTGGATTACTCCTGTTCCTGGGAAACAAATAAAGGCATATATGTATAGTTGTTTAGAAAAACACTGATCTCTCGTAGGTTGTGAAGAAAATGGGAAAGTGGAGATAATGGGGATCATGGAGTTACTCCCGTGAGAATAACAAAATTGTCAATCATGCCCATTACCCACTACGCCAATAGTTCCCACAATCCCAACTTATTTCTTAGTGGGCATCACACCACAACTGTCGTAGACCGTCAGACCAAAACCCTAATGAACCCACATTTTGATATCTCGTGCGAAATTAAGAATATTTCTTATATGTGACAACTCCTTGGTTACTGAGTCGTGAGTCAAAAATCAACTTGTGTTGAACTCGTATTAGTTCTTTGAGAAAGATAAAATATTTCTATCGGTGAGTATTAAATGGTACTGATGCTTACCAGAGAAAAGTGATTGGCAATGTGAGAAATGTGGCTAGAGTTATTGATAAAGAGTACATTTGTTGAATCATAACAACATATCTTAACCTAGGACCTAAAAGGGCAATATACATGCTATACAAGATAAGAGATGGAGATATGCAAATATATGCAATTAACATGATATGAATCTTCTTTTTAAGAGCAAGCACTATAGTGCTCAAAATGTGGACAAATTAACCACATTGTAGCCAAGATATGGTTCGGGAAAAAAACAAGTGTTATGGCGCATGTCCATAAGTAAGCAGTTTCTTAGAAACCGTAGAAATAGGACATGCGGTTTCTCAGTAGCCGTTTACTCCGAAATATCCCTAAAAATCCGACATATCAAGCGGCTACTCACTAAGCGCATGCGGCTTCTAAGAAACCGCATGCTGCGGTATTTGAGTAGCCGGTGAATAAGCCTTGTCTACAAGGGGGTACAGATCTCTATCCCTTTGTAAACATGGTCGCATTATTTCCCCACAATGTGAAGAATTTCCTCATTTTTTGTGCTTTTTGAGCACCATAGTGCTTGCTCTAACTGCATACTTCACTTGTACTGCATGTCTACTTGAATCCATACATATCGTGCAGGGATTGATATGGTACAATTAAGGTGATTTTAGAAAAACCATATGGAAGAACAAAAAAATTAGGGAACTGGTACACTGTTTATTTGTTTAGTTTGGCCATAACATGTTTGGATCTACATCTCGGGTACACAGTTTACATGCGTTCATCCTAATTAGCGAAGAACGGTGGAAATAAATTTTTAAGAATCACATCTTGAAACGATTTTCATTTGGATCAAAGCCCATCTATCAGAGAGCTCACCTGGCCACTCCAACTAGATTTATGGGTTTAGAAACCTGGTTGAGTTGGGGGCGAGTTCCTTTAGTAGGGGGCAAACACTAAAGTCCATATTAGTGTTAGGGTGAAGTAAAATGGTTACCCATATAGAATATATTTTTTAAAATACAAAAAAAAAACTTGATTAGTAGAGATTAATGTATGATTAGTTGTTAATTGAATTTGGTTAGTAAAAATATTAGTGTTAAGGGTTATATTAAGGTTAGGATAAACAATTGAAATTGGAATTATTTGTTTAGAGAGAGACAAAAAGAAGAAGGGGAGGGTTTAGGGAGAAAAACTTGGGTTTTATGGAAAATGAGTGATTAAGTCCTAAAAACGATAGTGAGTTTCTCTTAAGTCGTGTTATTCAATCATGTTTCAATAATATAGAATATGAAGCCGCTATGGATATGTTGCACGATCTAAGTTGATTGCATAATGAAGAACAAAACTCTCTTAGTTATGAAGATCCTTTTGATGCAAACGAAGATGAAAACCACACAAATGAACAACCCAGTGCTGAAAACAACGAGGTATGCATCCTCAAATGTCGTGATTGTATCTCAAATTCGTTTAATCATCAAAATCATGCATGTTTTAATACCAGAGTCGTCAGAGTCTGTGTAGAAAAACTTGCTGATTCAACAAATCGTCAAGATATATTTGTGTATCCTGACGACTTTGTATGTGAAACACACCCAGAGATGATAAATCGTCAATGTTGTACTTGAAACTGTGACGATTTTGTGGCGTGCAAATTTACGTGGGGTCATTTAATTCGTCTCGGCATGGTCGTATTTATAATTCTGGCGATTTTAGGGCCCCAAAAATCCCCACTTTGTCCCAAATACAAACATAATTGTCATGATTATTTTGCAAAAGCATGACGATTTTCTATGAAAATATTTAAGTCGGCTTGCAAGTAGAAACAACCTTGACGATGTTACGGCTATTTCTGACGACTGCTTGTTTTGTAGTTACCATTGTTGGATGTGGAAGAAGATGACTTTCAACCCGAAGCCCTCAAATGAGAACTGAAGATACCGCCTAATTTTATCAAACTGATCAGGTATGCCAACTTTGTTGTTTTGGCACATGTTTCCATGTCACTTGATTATCCTTCGAAATTTAGCATTTTTGTTAATGTAGGTAGTATGGGAAAGTAAAGATGAGGCGAAGCAATGGGTTATTGCGAAAGCAAAAGAAATATTGTGCGTGGTTGTGCAAAGCAACAGTATTGGAAAGACTTGGTTTCATATGATTTGCCAACAGGACCGCAAATTTGTAAGTCACAAGAAAAAGGGTTACGTGTACAAGCGGAAGCCCACCAACCGAAAAGTGGCTAAGACTAAGTCAAAGAAGACTGACTGCCCTTTCAGGATGATATTCAATAAAGGTGCGCGGTAGTATCAATTCTTGGTATTTGAAGTAGGTAGTGTGGTTGGCACAGCCATCCGGAACCTGAATCTCTTATTGGATATGTTTATGTTGCAAGGTTGAGTCCAGCGGAATTTGATATAGTAAGGAAGATGAGAGGAATTCAACTGAAAAAGATCTCAGTGTGATTAAAAATAAGTTCAAAGACAACCTTTCTACACTATCCCAAATTTACAACGCTAAAGCAATATTACGAAGGGAGGAATGGGATGGAAGAGTGGTTATGCAACAATCGGCTTGGTTGGCAGAGAACCACAACTATTACTTTAACCATAGGATGGGGATGAATGACAAGGTGACACACATTTTTCTGGCTCATCCCAAGATGATGGAATTAGCTATGTGCTTCCCTCAGGTATTGATGATGGAATGTACTTACAAGACCAATAAGTACAATCTGCCTTTATTGAACATTATGGGTCAAACATCGGAGAAATTGTCTTTTACTGCGGCTTGGTATTTTATGTAACACGAGACAAGGGATGACTATATTTGGGCACTAAACAAATTGAAAAAAATCTACAAGGATCAAACTCCAGGGGTAATAATAACGGATAGGGAGATTGCATTGATAGGGGCAATAAAGGAGGTTTTCCCCTTTGCACAAAATTTCCTTTGCACTTGGCACATCTGAAAAAGGAGGGGTACCGAAATACTACCAACTTTTCGTTTTGGCT
>JAJJMA010007149.1:0-11565 GCA_023529015.1 Papaver nudicaule
TTTGAATCTTCTGTCAGCTCGTCAATAAAGAAACACAAGCCCACGAGAATATCAATGTTGCTGTCGTAAATGCTCCAATTAGGTGGATGCTTCGGGAGTTTCCTCATGCTGGTGTGATGTATAATCCTCCCCATGACACGACTCTCCCTGGTCATAAACTAGTGGGAGGATTTAATGTCCCAGAGAGACACGTCCCACTGTATGAAAAGATATGGAATCGTTATGGTCACTTCGTCATTGCTGGAAGAAGTGTCTGCTTTCATACACTTATCGGCATTGTAACCGACCTTATGAGTGTGATTTCAAAGATGAAGGCTACCCCGCTGAGAGATATGACTGACGAGGCATTGAATGAGGTAGGAGAGTTGATTGATACCTTAAAGACAATCGAACTCAATTTGCTTTGGCTTCAGGCGAGAATCCAATACGTTCGAACAAGGCGTGCTGCTGTTGGCAAATTCACCCATGATTTGGTGAAGCAGGAAGAGAAGAATCATGTTGCCATGACTGAGGAACTCCTTAAGTTAACTGAAGAGGTGAAGAAGAAGACTGCTCATATTGCTTTAATAAAGAATGCAAGTGATGACGGAGAGAGCTCTTCATTAGATGGTTGTTTCTGAAGAGCTTCAGGAGCAAAACATTTTCTCAGTAGATTTTTATTTTGCTTTTATTTGGTTTTATGAATAAAGGGTTTATAGGAATTGATTATTTTGAACTCATAGGTTTTGAATTTGAATTTTTGGATGAAATTGTTAAAAGGCAAGAGATTGCTTGCACTTTTCTTTTGAAGGAATTGGAAAGTGAATCTTCATATCTTCTTGAGCCATTTGCCATTGACCACCATGTTTGAGAACCGCTGATGTATTGCACTTATCGCGTATTAGGCATGACTCGAGATATAACATAAGGTCCCTCCCAGTTTGGGGTGGACCCCGAAATAGAAGTTACTCTTCGGTTAGTGCGTCGCATAACCTTATCTCCTTCTTGAAAAGCAGCCTTATGACATTCCAGGTGTCTTTTGCCTATAAGACCGTTGCTTTGCCCAAACCCACCTATTGGAAGTGGCCTTGATTTCCTCCTGAGGTGTCTCAGAGGGTTTGATAGACTTGATGCAATCAAGTCCCCATGTCGGAGAATTATCCAATCCTTGTGTGGGGACACGTTGGATAGGATTTCCGTGAAGTAAATAATTCTGAATAAAGTACTTAAAATCACTATCACATACCTCTTTGAATATCACCAGAGTTTCGGACCCCACGCGGTACTCCAGCTTTCCCACGCTGCAACTTTCTTGGTCAAACATGAATTCTTGACCTTTGATGATTACAGGTGAGATTGTGGGCACAAATCTCTTTCCATGGAGCCAGGGACGCCCTAAGATCATGTCGTGCTCCTCATCTTCTTTGATTACATGAAACTTAGCTTTGGTGCGAGCAGAGTCCACCTTCAGATCCAAAGTAACATGACCATATATGTCTTGGAGATTTCCTTTTGAATCTTTCGTTACTGTGGGATAATAGATGACATCCCGTCGAGAAATCCCAATTGCTTGAAGTGTCTTGATTGGAATTAAATTAACCATAACACCAGCATCAATTTGAACTTTCTTAAAATTCGTACCTTCGAGACGAGCAGAGATAATCGGTATTGGAACACGCTCTCCCGCCACCATCTCTGGTGTGACTTCGCCAGGCCTTGGCTGAACCTTTTCAGGTATAGGTAGCTCTTTACCACTAGCAATCCAGCTGAGGGCAGAGAAAATGTTGCTTCGCTGACTTCTAGAAAAATGCAAGAGCTCGCATAAATTCTCCATCAAATAATTAGCAGTTTGTTTGACGGATTCTCCGGAGATGGTGAAATTTCGAATGTTGGGTTGATGTTGTCGTTGGTGTTGACGTTGAGGTTGGTGCTGAGGGAGTGGATTCTTATGTACACCCTTAGTCCCCAAGTTCAACTCTCCTGACTCGATCTTTTCGTTGAAAATTTGCTTGAGTCGATGACACTCGCTGGTGGGATGATTGACGAATCTATGAAAATGACAATACTTGGGATCAGTCATTTCTTGTGCCGTAGGCTCTCTCCGCACAGGAGGTAATTTGACAGCACCATCTTGAATCCACGCTTCCAGGAGCTCTATCACTTCATCCATAGTACATGGGAAATCAGGAATTTTAGGGAATTCCCTCTGTTGTCGTGGTGCCTTTGGCGCAGGGGCGTTAGCTGGGACTCGTGCCGGAGCTTGAGGTTGAGCTGGAGCTGCACGTTTCAATTGTGGGGCCTCAGGAGTAGGCGCCTTCCTCTTAACACCTTCAGTGACAACATGAATTGAGTGAAGAGAGTTATATTGCTTGTTGACAAGTCGCTTGCTAGCACGCGTTTCACCACGATTTTCTTCGGCTTTTAATGGCCTGGGCCTTTCTAGTAGTGCAGGTGCAGTAGTGGCGGATCGTTTGGCGGACTTATGGAGCTTGGTGAAATTGTCGATATCCAAATTCTCCAACAAGGCGCGATATACTGGTATCATTCCATTGATGCAAAGCTCCACCAACTGTACCTCTGTCACATTTGGATCATTGCAATCCACTGAACGAGTTCTGAATCTCGTTACGTAATCATCTGGATGTTCATTGTTTCGCTGATAGAGTCTCCCCAAATCGGAGAGAGTGAGTTGCTCAGACACGAAGAAGTATTTCTTGAGGAAAGCATTAACCATCTGGCTCCAGCTGAGAATGCTATTAGGAGCTAGGTTATTATACCAAGTGTATGCTTTTCCCGTCAGAGATTTCAAAAATTCCTTGAGACATACAACTTGATTTCTTTCATGTATCCCCAATGATTCCAGGAAGCGAGAGATATGTTCTCGGGCATTCCCAATACCATTATACATCGAGAATGAAGGTGTGACATACCCTTCAGGAAGAGATTCACGTTGAATTTCAATTGGATATGGAGGTTGATGACGATGAAACAAATCTGAATTCTCCATGCTCCGAGCCTGCAAAAGATTCTGCAAATCTTCACGAGTGACGAAGTTATGTTGCAAACCTGTATTTGGTCCACGTGTGGTGTGGATATGGGTATCCTGATCATCGGGAATAACATGAATTTGAGAGGGACCCGCCTTGTTAAGATGGGCAGGGGTTTCTGCACGTGAAAGCCCTGGAGTTGTTGGTGGCGTCAGCTTCTCTGATAGAGTCCTTAAGCAAGTTAGCAACTCCATCTGGGTTTTCACCATATTGTTTTGACTCAGGGCTAGATCTTGTTGGGTCTTCATGAGATCCGCAATGCTAGGTGAGTCTTCAGTACTCCTTGTTTCTCCTATGCGGGGCCCAAAGAGAAAAGCTTCTGTACGGCTTGAGATAGGAGTAAAAGGGGTAAGAGAGATAGTGGTATTGGTGGTCCCCACCATATGAGAGAGGGGGGACGTGATTTGAGATAGGGTTGGCGTGGTGGAACCCACCAGAGGGGTTGACACGCCCATGGAGAAGGGGGATGAGGTTGGCCCCCTCTGAGTTGAGGCAGAGGCAAAATTAGGGTTAGGGTTTGAGCTCACGGCTGGAGTTGTGGGGCCAGAGGTGATGGCGCCACTAACTTGGGTGTTTGCGACCCCACTTGAAGTAGACAAACTCGTGGGGACACTAGGGTTATTTGGAGAATTTGTATTCTCTGAACTCTGCCTCCTGGTTTCAACCATATCTTCTTAAAACTGAGATAATGACCTCCCACTGTGGTCGCCAAATGTTTTAGGTGTAAAACAATAAAGAGAATTTGGAGGGTAAATTGTGAACTGTGATGATGTAATAAAAGATGGTAATGAATTCGAGAGGTCAAGATCGAACAAGACTCGCCTAAACCAAGAAATGGCCGTTCGAGTATTGCTTCAGTTACAAGAAGAGGATATAGGGTTGGTTTAGGGAGGGAAGCAGAGAAAGATGAGATCAGAGAATTGCTATGATTTTCTGTGATGTTGATGATTGAATTGCTAAAGAAGATTGGATATTCAGTTCTCACTAGATATTAAATGCTGAATGAGAAGAGTTAATCAATGATCGATGAGATTGATTGATTGAACTTGCACTGAATTAAACTATTTGTTCTTGCTGGAGAACTTGTTCGTATTTCCAAACTGGTCGAGTGACCTATTTATCGCAATAGAATTCCAACTGATCTCGTAAGAAGTGGAAGAAGTGGAAGAGTGGGAGTGTGGAGTAAGTGGGGCAAGTCTTGCGCCTAATATTAGGGAAGAATGAACCGCCCACTTTCTCATCCCCTCTTTTCAGCAACGTTCACACGACTTAGCTTTCTTTCTCGTTAAGTGATTGAGCCGTTGCAATCACACGTGCCGTAGACCGCCAAACCAAAACCCTAAAGAATATCCCCCATGTAACTTACTTGATTCTCGTAAGATTTTTTAAGATTTGTTAAGTCAAAGATGACTAAGTGCAAGTCGTACCAATTACTTGGTGAACTTAGGACTTTGCGATAAGATAGAGATTAAGCGATAAGCTTTGAATATCTCTTTAAGATTTGGTTTAAGGATTGAGCCGGGCAATCGCCATTTAAACCAATGAGATAAATCTAAGGATTTAGCTAGCAACCGCCATTATATACGATAAGGTAAGTCTAAGGATTGAGCTATGCAATCGCCAATTAGACTGAGAGGATTTCAGCAACTCTCTGTGGCAACAGTCAAATAAACACGACTTTCAGTTTGCCATAAATATGAGAAATTGGCTTGTGGCATGTAATGCACCAATTCTCTGAGTAATGAAGACATATGAATGTCTAAAATAATATAAGTCATAGCCATGAGCCATGATTAAGAATTATAGCACTGATTTATAGAAGCAAGTCCATAATCAGGAAAAACAGACGAATGATGCTATCACAGCGTAGCCATCATCAAGAATGCATAAGCATTGCCAATACAAGACCTAAAGATAGGCCATAATGATCATAATAAGCCATGTTGCATGGTATGATAATCTTATTAAGAAATTAGGTATAAGGCTCAAAGGATGAGCCATAACATTTATGTTATTTTCAGATTTCTGTACAGTTTGCTTGTTGTCCATTGGTAAAATCACCCAGGCCAGACCGTATTAGATAAAAATCTGAATTTTTAGTATGTTATAGGAAATTCACAGAGGAAAATATTTCGTAAAGGAAGCGCCTCCTAATTCCTTACGGATTGGGCTGTAAAAATCACGCCATGAAGAAATACGTGAGCTGAACTGCCAGATTTCCGAACTTGATTTAGGAAACTAGAGTATTATGGACTAAATAAAATCCATAATCCTCTAGGATTTGGATCAGTGGGACCAATAAGTAGAGGGGAGGCTAGAGAAGAATATATCCTAGTCTCAAGGGGGAAACTAGAGCCCGTGAGAGAAGAAAATCTCATGGCTCTTCGTGAGCACAAGGAGGGGAAAACCGTAAGGCCCCCCAAGAATTAGTCGCGCCCTGACTTTGGGCCTCCAAGATTTGGTCAAGGCAAAGTCATGGGGCTCCAAAATTAGGCCAGGGCAATAGCATGGGTACCCATGATTAGGCCAAGGAGGTGGCGTGGGCACCCAAGTGCCAAGGCACGCCAAAGAAACGTGGATATCCAAGCTTAGGGCGTGAAGCATTGGCGGGGCTATAGCTAGGCCATAGGCCATAGGCTATAGGCTAGTGGCGGGCTAAGCTAGGTGGGACTAGGCTTAGGCCAAGAAGGTAATGGCCAACGCTAATGGCGGGCTAAGCTAGACGGGAGCTAAGCTAGGCCGTAAGCCAAGGAAGGACAATGGCGGGATTAGGCTTTGGCGGGGTTAAGCTTAGGCCAAGAGCCAAGGAATGTAGACAATGTGACTAGGCTTTGGCGGGACAAGGCTTAGGCCAAGAGGAAGATGGCCAAAACCAATGGCGAGCTAAGCTAGGCGGGACTAGGCTTAGGCCAAGAGGAAGATGGCCAAGGCTAATGGCGGGCTAAGCTAGGCCATAGGCCATAGGCAAAAGGGAAGATGGCGTGAGGCATTGGCGGGGCTAGGCTTAGGCCAAGAGGAAGAGCCAAGGTGTTGGCGGGGCGAGGCTTAGGCCATAGGCCAAAGAATGATGACCGTGTATACCCCTAAGGCCAAGAAGTGGCCGTGTACCTCCCTCTTGCTAGTGGCGTGAGTGGCCTAGGGTTTGGCTCGAGCATGGGCCAGGTTAATGCGTATGCGTAGGTATTTTATCGTATAGGCTAGGGATATGGACCATGCTACTAGGCTAGGGTCGTGAGATATCAAAATACAGCTAATGGTAATTTAAATATCTTATCCCTACTATAAAATAAATTCATACCTTTTCTCGAGCTACTCCAGGATGCCAGAAATTGATGCGAAATTACTCCTGTGACCTCCTCGCCAAAAACCACCATCAACACCAAGAAGGTATACTAACATAACAAGAATGTCATGTCGGTAGGATTCACTCTTTGTTTAAAACAAAAGCCATAGACTTTGTTTGCAACTTGTATATTTAAGAACTCTTAAAACCAACTTGAGTTACAGAAACATGAAAGATACACATTCATATTCAAGGATTTGACAACCTTTGAACAAATGAATATTAACTTGATCAATGTTAATGACATCCTTCTATGTAATCTCCAACCGGGTCTGTGCCCTATTCTTGTGTTTTGCCTCACCGTATCAATCGAAAGGGCACTACATGGTGAGGTTGCACAAACAAAATCAAGTTGTGTTTTTTTTTTTTAATTTCTTGTTCACCTTTGGTAGTCAAAACAGGATCTCCTATATCACTGGGTTTTTCACCAGAAGTAGCCTTCGGCTTAGAGTTCTTTGCCTTACCCTTTTTCCTGTTTTTCATCAGTAACCCAAGCATCTCATGATGTGATTTCATCATACCAAGCATTTTTTGGTTAAATGACACAATATTTTTCATGAATTCTCTTTGGGTGGCCTCACTAGGGTGATCATTCCCATTGGCATTTATTGCTCTACTAATATTCTCTGGTATCCACTTTTGAGTGGTCTTAGGAGCAATAGCATTAGCCAAATCAGTTTCCAGACGTTTTTCCCTAGTGAGAAAAGTGTTTTCTTTTTCTTGGAAACACTTTTGTTGGGTGACTATCTTTGCATCAGATGCAATAAGCTTTTCATTCAACTGACAGAGATTATGGTGAAGATTTGCCCCTTCATCTTTCGAACGTAACTCTTTGCCAAGATCTTTTACTTTACTATTGAGAATATCAAAACAGCCAGTATAAAGACCTTGATATACCTTTTCAAATTCTTGTTATCTCGAGAGAGTTAAGATATAATTCCAAGGAGCATAGAGTTGGGTGTGCTCTTCAAAGAAGGAGTTAAAACCTTAACGATAGCTGAAACATCCTCTTCTACTTCTCTCTCAAAGTATGAATCGGGATTATCATCATCTATATGCATATTCTTTTGGAGGACGGATTCCCAATCTTCAGACTCTACATCATCAACGGGAGTATCCTGTCTAGTAGATCCAATCAGGGCTTGTTCAATCATTGATTGCGAAAAAGAAGTATCGTTAAGATTTGGTTCAACACTTTTAACAAGGTCAACTTCTGCATGCATAGCAAAAGTGCATCCAGATAGTACGTTACAAGATTTCAAGCTTTGTTCCATAACTCACAAGCCACGATTAACACTGACAGTTACGTCTTTTATGTGTTCACCGGCTCTGATACCAATTGAAAAAGCAGGGGTACCGAAATACTACCAACTTTTCGTTTGGGCTCGTGAGTCTTATGGTCAGATCTGGACGATCTCAAAAATCAATATCCAAATCTGTATAACCTGAGTTTGGATGTCAACGGATCAGTCCGACACAAGACAAGGTTTTGGTAAATCCAATGGATGGATTGGGGACAACGATCAAGTTATTAATAACGTACTTCTTGTGTTTGCTTTAATTATATAATCAAAGAATATAATGCGGAAAGTAAAGCACACAAGACACCAGAGATTTTTGTAATGGGGAAACTACAACCTGTAGAAAAACCTCGGGACCTCGTCCAGATTGAACACCGCACAGTACAAACTGTCTACAAACACTAGCATACTATAAGACTTCGGTCTGGGATGTAGCAGAGACCAACTCAAGCCCTCCAAGCGAATTGGCTACTGTCGCACTCCTTACGTCTCTAGATCCCCCACAGATCGTCACACACTTGATTCACACAGCGGACGTCATTTACATGCCTAGGAGTTACTTTAGCTGCTGTTAAAGGCTTGTGTCAATAATTCCGGCTTTGTAACCTCAATTATCAACTGTATGTTTGAACTGTCCTCTATCAGTTTGACATACACAAAGTGACTTCCTACGAATTTCTCCAGGTCGTACGGAAATCTACTTACAAGCGGGGGCTGACAAGTAAACCGAGTAAACTATGCCCAACTTGTCTCTACCTCAGTTGTATACGAAGAATCACTTAAGAAACTTATACAACTGGAGCTAACTAGGTCTTACAACACCGAGTGCAGCCGTGCGTTGCTTCCTTTCAACCCTGTGTGTAACGTATCAGTTCTTGATTGGCCTTATATCAGAAGAGAAGGACAGTAGAATAGACAAGAACGTGATCAGGTTACCAAGGTTACAGGTTACTCCGATTTCAACCACTAAGGTCTCAATCTCCTACATGTGCTTCCCAACTCTCAAGAGAAGTCTTTCTAGTCGTTAGGTAATTCCCACGGAGGAACTGCTACCTAATAGAGGATGACTATACCACAACAAGAATTCACCGAGTGAAAAGAGTTTACGATCAATTCCACAGAGAAATCTCACGTATGCTTGGTGCTTGCGGTTTTTCGTCCCATAACCCTCTATTTATAACACTCAATAAGATAGGTTGCTTAAGAATAAAGCAACTAGTTTCTTGTCTCACAAGTTTAGGAAACCCTAACTTGCAAACCAAGTAAACAGAGATTTATCTCAATTGGAATTCATTAAACATATATCTGCCAAGTCTTTTGTTAGCTCAAAAACACTTCAAGATAGAAATCCAACAGACCAGAGATAATCTTTATCTTATTGACTCATTGAGATTCGTTAGATGTACCACAGAAGATATTTCGTGATAACCAAGTCCAACTAAGAGATAAAAGAGTTATCAGTTAAACCCACGTGGAGAATCCCGAAAAATCCTTATTTGGAAGGTTCGTGAACCGTCCAACTGAATTCTGACGCCGTCATTCAGAATTTGGGTTTAACTGGATCCGCTGGAAGTTCTGGGCTGGCCCAATACTTAGACGTGTTATTACGCCCTCAGCTATAATCCACTGGACTCTTGCTCAAGAGTACTCCTTTAGATTCACCCAAGTCCTACAATTGATCCATTGGACCATTGTTATGGATATGGTATCTAATCAATCTCATACATTCTTGTAACCTTAGTATTCGTGGGAACAAATACCAACATAACACATGGTCATGTAGACAAGAATACGATCTCAATCGCTATTAGTATCTTTACTAAATTAGCTGACTTTTCCGAAAGATAGAATAAGTAGAATAAAGGAATTTCCATAATAGTCATAACTCCTACTAACCTTTTGTCGATGAAGAATAATTGATGTCTTATTTGTCTTCACAATCTTCGTCTTCAAGGTCTCTACTACTTTATCTATATCCCAATTCTGAAATCTAAACTCTAGTAGGCTAAATCAAGATTGAGTTTTGACACCTAAAACTGACAACCAGCTTGACATACCTACGCTAGTGGGTTTGACCGGACAATTCCCTAACATAGATTCGATACCATTTTCCATAGCAATGCTTGCTTGCAAATCACTTGTAGGATATGGGTGATATAAAGGAGTACTCTTGAGAAAGAGTCCAGCGGATTATAGTCGGGAGCGTAATAACACGTCTAAGTACTGGTCCAGCCCAGAACTTCCAGCAGATCCAGTTAAACCCTAATTCTAAACAACAGCGGTTCACGAACCGGTTCGTGAACAGTAACTCCAGATTTTACTCATGAGTTCCAAAACATCAATTTGTAAACGTACATGTCCGTGAACCACAGATTCGATGAATTTGGCCGGAATTCAGAATGACGGTTCACGAACCGTCCAAGTCAATATTCTCTAGAATTTCACACGGGTTAAACTTCTGACTCCTTTATCTCTTAGTTGGACTTGGTTATCACAAAAATATCTTCTGTGGTCCATCTAACGATTCTCAATGTGTCAATAAGATAAAGATTATCTCTGGTCTGTTGGATATCAATCTTGAAGTGATTTTGCTAACAAATCACTTGGCAGATAAATGATAAAGATTTTCAATTGAGATAAATCTAGGTTTCTTTTTGTGCAAGTCAAGTAACGGGTTCGTTTTACACGGGCACTCAGCTTTAATTACTCCCCCTTACTTGATACTTTGCTCAAGAGCAACAAGTAAGCACATGACGTTCTCCCCCTATGGTTATGCACCACAAGAACAAGAACCATATGTATTCTCCCCCTATTTGTCACAAAAATATGACAAAGTAGTTTGAGACTAGGGTTTCATAAACCTATGAGAATAGGTTAAGCTAAGTACTCACATACCAAGTTTAAGATGGTATAACTAGGAAATCTGACGAAGATCCCTAAGTTCTCATCTTATGGAGAAATATAGATACACTTTTCTCCTAATATTCCACAACCACGCTCCCCAAAAAGATCTGTTATTAAGCACAAGTTCAAGTTAAGAACTCTCCCCCATGTGGTGTTATTCAATAAAGAACAACTTACAAAGTCGAACATGGACAGAAACAATTTAATGTTATCCAGTTTTGCTTTGTTTATAGTCTCTTTTCCTTAGCCAATCTCTTGGAAAAGAGTATATGATTCTGAGTTTGTGAAAACCCTAAAAATCATATAATCAAAAGTTTCTTGATCGTGAGAAAAAGCATAACTTTTGTAAATAGACATATTTTACATCACTACCGAGGCAATGGGAAAAAGCTATGTGTTGCAATTAGATTGAGGTAAAAAAATCAAGTATTGCAAACATCATTAATAAACATCTAAAAAAAACTTTTTATTAATGAAATAAAGTAGTACATGCTTGAAAAACTCTAAAAATCATGAAAAGGAAAACTACTTTCAGATCTAGTTTATATTCCTTAGGCAAAAGTAAGAACAAGTTGTCACAAGGAATTAACTAATCTGATTGAAAGAACAGACTTATTACTTGAGGTAATCAAGGTTCCAAGTTGTTCTTCGATGGTTTCCACTCTTTTGATCAGATCATGGAGGCTAGTATTCACATGATTTGCAAGAGTACCCATCTCACCAGCAAAGTATTTGAGTTGCTCAAGCACTTCATCCATCTTTTTATTCCTCCTGTAGCTGCAAGATCTTGCACAGAAGTATGGCTGGCTTCATTATCAGATGATTCTATACGAATCTTCTTGTTTGGGGAGTGTTTTTACCTGGAAAAACAATGTACCGTCTCTGGGTACTTCGTAGTGCTCGGAGATCAAAGTCGAACAAGACAAGCCTAAACCAAGGATGGCCGTTCCCGTCTTGCTTCGGTCACAGAGAGGATAGAGGTTGGTCTAGG
>JAJJMA010007152.1:0-13297 GCA_023529015.1 Papaver nudicaule
CCGTATAACTGCCCACTATCCCTATCAGTTTCTTCCTAACTGCCGTAAACCGCCAGATCAATACCCCTAAAGTTATCCCCCAGTGTGATGTTTTGATATCTCGTGTAGATTTGTAGATGTTGTGCTACACGCTTTTGAGCTATGACAATATTGCATAGCAATGAATGTGCATGGATGTGACTTGTGGCCTTGAGTGCAGCGCTATGGCTCTAGCTAAGGCTGGATGTAAGTATGATACACAATACTTTGCCCTTTGGCTAAGGTCCAAGTAGGCATGGCGCCATGGATGCAGGAGTAGCCTCGTCCCTTGGGCAAGCCTGTGCATGGTGCCATGGGATGCAGGTGCTAGATGCTATAGGAGGATGGCGCCATGGGATGTAAGGACGGGTCATGGCGCCATGGGATATAAGGACGAGTCATGGCGCCATAGGAGGATGGCGCCATGAGATGTAAGGACGAGTCATGGCGCCATAGGAGGACGACGCCATGAGATGTAAGGACGGCCTTGGCCTTTGGCCCAGGTCTATGCATGGTGTTATGGATAGCGTGGTGTTTTATTTCCTGGCCAGGGTCGTCTATGCCTTCGGCCTGAATGAGTTTCGTGTCTATGCCATGCTTAGGATATAACTTTTATCACTTTTTGTGATGTAGTTGATCATGATCTTTGACCCTAGTATCTTACGCTGCGTTGTCCTTTAGCTATGGCGTATTAGGTGACCTGTTTAGGCACTCAAAGTAATAACCTGTTTAGGTGCGTTTGAGCTGTTTCTGTTGTTCATTTATTGCTCAGGAAGCTCTGGTCAATGCCTAGAGTCGTGATTCATCTGAGACTTTCATTAAGACCCAATAATTGAGTCATATTTTAAGAGGAAGTTCGTCTCATTTATTCTTCCACCTTGGCACCAGTGAGTAATTTAGCTCCTATGTTGAGAATTTTGAGGCTCTGTCAATGATGTTATTCTTTCCGCTCGGAAGCTATAAGAAAGAAATCATTGAGAGCATATTCAACTTGCAGAACGGGTTGCATTATGAGCTATATAGATTTGCTTGAATAAGCAATCGCCTCTTGGCGAGACATAATAGAGGGACATTTTACATCTTTACCCCATTTGATTTTTCACCATCTACAGTGTGTTATATGATAGGCCCAAAACAATTTCTGTATGACCAAAATTAGGAGGCAAAATAGTATGTACCATGAATGCTTCCTGCTTGATAAACATTTGGTATTCTAGAAAACATTTCACAAGGAAATATGGCACACAAAGGTGAAAAAAAAATCTATAATTGATATGGCTATATGTAAGGAGTTATGACTGGAGTTTATATATTCCTACTGCTGCCAAATCACTTCATCTCAATTTTCAACCACGGGTACGACAAATTATTGCCCTAATTGGCTTATATCAGATTCCATACAACATCAGTGGAAGAAACCTTCGGGAGTTTTTCATTGTTGGCTCAGAAATGAAACATGCATTAATCATATAACATTAGTTTGTAGTATTGATACTTGGGGGGGTCACCAACATGCTTGCTAAACCGGAAGCTGCAAACTCCAGACTCCAGAGTCGATATTCAAAAGTTCATACATGGGGGGGCACAATAACGACTTATTGTTTCTTTGCATACCTTGTCTAAATAGCTACTCTCTTATGTTACCACTCCTCACAATTCAACAGTTGATGAGAAAGACGTAAGTCGTGAAGTCAGTAGTCATGTTGTTTTATTTAGGCCGGTTCCAATGGAACCTAGAAAATGTGCATTTTTGCAATCTTTGGTGGACTAGCAAACCTAAAATGGGGCAGTGGTGTCGACAGAAATAACAAAGATGTGGATGTTTTTTTTTTCCCATCTGTCGTTGTAATTTCCTTTGACATCGTTGTTAATTTTGTCGACACCACTTCCATTGACATCGATGGTAATACCGTCGACGATGGTTTTTCCATCTACCAACGGTAATATTTTTGAATCTAATATATTTTACTTACTGCTATAGAATGCGGTAAAACTTGAATCAAAAACCACACCAAAAATTTTCAACTCTTTTCTACTGTCGATCTGCTCTTTTTCTACTCTCTTATGCTTTTTTTCACTCTATTTTTAAAATGGGAGAAACATCTCAATTTCTTAATTGGTCCGGAGTTGTAAGAGAGGCCGCTGAAAAGAAATATTGCGAGGGATACAAAAAAAATAGAGGAATAAAAAAAAACAGAGGAGAATTCAAGTTTTGGAAATTAACAAGGTAAAGGTTCCGGCGAGAAGGCAAAGAAGGGTTCAAGCAAAAGGCAAAGAAAATATGAAAGTTCAACCCAAAGGCAAATCAAATATGAAAGTGCAACCGAAAGGTAATTTGAAAGTTATTAAAACTGGTAAAAACTCAGGACAATCATACAAAGAATGTATCGAATGGAAGTTGCTTCAGTAGAAAAAATTCAATAAGGGTTCAAAGATAGTGAGAGAGCAACAAACTGGAGTTCCTGAAGAAGATAAACAAGTGTTTGAAGATAGGCAGAGATTTTTCGCCAAGTCGATTTTTATGTATTAAATTCCTATGGAACCTAGAGAACAAGCCCCTTTATTAGTTAGTGAATATATATGATATAAAACATCTAAGAAATATGATGCTATAAAAAATCTAAGAAATATGATGAATGTTGGAATCCTTTCTATATAAAGAGATTTTTCTTTTAAACCAATCAAATCAATATGGGTTCGAAGTTTACTGAAGCTGATGATCTTGCTCTTATAAATGCTTACATTTCCGTTCGTGTGCCAAACGCACAAGAGTTTAAGCATACGAGTTTTGGCACAAGAGTCAGAATTGGAAGGATCATGAATGATTGTCGTATCCTTAGAAATTACGTGCGTCAAGTCGCCGAAGAACAATGGGGATGGGATGAAGAACAAGTCGTTAGTATTTATTTATCTTCTACATTTATTTTGTTGATTTTGATGCTTACCTTATAATTTAATTTGTAAATCTGCCAGGAAGATGTGGCATCAACCCTCTATTTCGAAGAGCAAGGAAGGATGTTTGCTTTATGTAGTTGCTACCGCGTGTTGAAACAAAGTCTAACAGGATTTTTCTAGGTGGACTAGAACAAACAAAAGCAAAGTAGGCTTTATGTAGTGTAATGTAATTTGAATTTCAAATAAACAATGTACTCGGCTTTTCTATCCACGAAGTTGCTGAACGTGCCTGTCTCATGTGCACATCCAAAAACATAACATGACAATGGTACATAATAACATTTGCTTGCTGATTTATCGTGTATCATTGTCATGTTATGCTTTTGCATCAATGCAATGCAAAAAAAACAATCCGGGTTGAAAATCCTTGCACTGAAGTCGTTGAGTGTGCCTATGAAAAAATCCTGCACATGTAAAAACATAACAGACAATGGTACACGTTAACTCTTACAATGCTTGCTGATTTATCCTGTACCATTACCTTATTATGTTTTGGCATCAATGCGATGCAAAAAAAGCAAATGGGGTTGAAAATCCTTGCACTGAAGTCGTTGAATCGGCCGAACAAATCCTGCACAAGCAAAAATATAACATGCCAATGGTACACGATAAAATTTGCAATGCTTGCTGATTTATCGTGTACCATTGCCACGTTTATGGTTTTGCATCAGTGCAATGAAAAATAAAACAAATAATTTGCAAGCCTTATTATGTTCTGGCCTAACACAGTCATTTATTTTGGATAAGGTCGACTGCCCGTAATTGTGGTAGTTCAACCTTTACCAAAGATAAAGGACTGTGTTAGGCCAGAACATAAGACACTTTATTTAATACTGTCTTCGACGAACTCTTCTAAACCCACATAACGATTAACAAAAAAAGTTTTGAGGACACGGTAATGTCGTTCGTACTTGAATTTCTTTCCTTTACATCGTTGCCATTCCTTCAAAGTCCTGGCCAGATTTTCATTATCAGTATTGTACGAGTAGAAAATCTGCATAGGTACTCGAGGTACCACATCCATCAGATCTACTCGCACATACAGTATATAGTGGTTTAGCAGTCCGAAGACATCAAGAACAGCATCGAGGATGCAATGAACAGTGATTTAAAACTAAGTAAAACAATCAAGACCAGATAAAGAAGACTTTCTGTGTATTACTAATGCTGAGATTACATGAATAAAACCCTAAGGAACCAGAGGAGATTACAAACCTAATCTCTCTCTTGCTACTTAGGCTCAACCAAACAAGAATACAACCCTTACAATGTTTCCCAAGCTCGCCTTATATAGGCCGAGTTTGGGTGGTTTACAGCTAATAAAGACAAATGACTCAATCGTGGTGGTGTCAGTTTCTGTCGAGTAAGGCGGTTTACGCTCCGAAGCTGGATCATAGGCTTCGGTCCTTCGTTGTAGTCTGAACCCTTTATCCCCGAGACTTTACTTCGCTTGCGTGTAGCTTCCTCTCCTTTGTCAGCCCGAGACGTCGCTGCCGCTATTCTTGGTGTGGTTTTCTCGGCATGATTATGTGCTTTGGATGCGAGACGCGTGGTCCGAGGGGTTTTACCCCCTACAGTTTGCCTCTTTCCTTGTCCGAAGATCGAAGAAATTTGGAGAAGGAAACTAATTTGGATTTTTCTTCTATTCAACACGCGTCCGGTATTTTAACTTCTTTTACCGACACCTGTGGTTTTCTTGATGACGTTAGAACCCTTGCGACTTCCTTTAACCGGCTGCTCCTGTTTTGCACCCTCTTATTTAAACTTTATTTTACCCCTTCTTTTCCCTTCTTTCAATTTTCTTTATTTCCTTTGTGCTTCTTAGTCTCCCCTGATTAGATCTACCACTTTTTAGGCTTCCGTAGTTTCTTGCTTTCTTCTTTACTTGTTCTTCTCTGTGACTATCCTTCGAATTCTCTAGGTGAATATGCATTCTGGGAGTGGATCTTCTCGAAAGATGGCCAACCTTCAGGGATCTTCTTGGGAGGAAAAAGCCAAAGCTTTTGGCTTTGATGTAAGTCTTTTCTCTTGTAAGAGTCTAGGCAAGGTCGATTTGTCCCCTGAGTTGCTTTCTTCCCATCAATGTAATGATAGGAAACTAATTGTTTCCGGCGAACAGCTTGGCTCCGGTCTTCCAATTCCGTTATACGACCCTGAGAATCCCCTTTTTTATGAAATTTACTCTCGAATCCGTCCTTCCTGTGGCGTGATGCAATTGGATGGAAATTCTATCCGAATTATCCGGGAGTGGGTTGCCCGTTCGACTGGCAAATCTTTCTACTACGAAAATCTTCCTGAGTCATTCAAGCGTTCGTCCGGTTTTTGGACTGCCGAGAACTTTTTTAGGTATTTTAAAGCAGAAGAAGGCTTGCCTGCAGCGAGGGTCCCTTGGGGCGTAAGCTTGGTCAAGTCTTCTGATGCTTCGCACGTTATGAGCGACGTGTTTTCTCCTGGGTCTGTAGCGAATTCTCTTCTTCGTGGTGATGAGGCATGGTTTTCTAAGCCTATTCTTATCGAAGGTCCTGTTCTTTTTGGTTACGAAGATAAAGAAAAAAGAATTGAACGAACGAAGTTCAGGAAGGATCACAAGTTTCCTGTTGTCGAATTTTTTAAGGTTCATTTCTCCGAGGGGAAACGCAAAGGATTTCAGGATAGAATAGCTGCTGCTAAAGAGAAGGTACTTTGTGCAATATGTATGAATAGGTGAATGTTCCCTTGCTGTTTTTTCTAATGTGATCTTTTTTCAGAAACCTGTGTCAGGAAATCCCTTGGTTCAGGAACAGCTTGATCTTTCTAGGAAAAGAAAGGAGGTTTCGAAACCAGATGATGAAAAGAGTCAAGATAGTCCGGTGAGAAAATACTATGTGCCTCGGATGCTTTCTAGGTATGGATATCTGCCTCTGTTTTGGAACCTGACTACCTTGACTGTTTTTTGTAGCAGGTGAAGGTGCTTCGGGTGAAAGAAAGTTCAATGAAGTTTTTGCTGAGTGATCCTAATCGCGAGACACCTGTTCTAAGTAGTGTGAATAAGAAGTTTTTACAAACACTCCATCGAACTGTTGGTTCTCAGAGGGCTGTTGGAAAGAGCGTTGACAAGGGTGCCATTGTTTCCTTTGGTCCTCCGAGGGGAGCTGATGATAGGGATACCGAAGCTGTAAAGGTTGAGACTGCGAAGAGGCAGATGGTTGTATCCGAAAGTGATCCGATTTCGCAGGGTGTGGTGACGTTTCATTCCCCGACTTCCACGTCGTCTCAAAGGCCTGCCGCTCCTGTCTTTGCTAGCCATCCTCCTTTGAATGACTGTTTTGTAGAATCTTCGCTGAGTCAAACTTCTGGTCCCGCTAGCTTTGTGCGAAGGCCTTATTCGGCCGAGGAAGCACAGAGACTTCTTGAACGAAGCTCTATTCCTGGCCCTTATGCCGAAGACCTTTCTAATCACTTGAGAGCACATGCCCGAGATCCGTTGAAGCATCCGTTGGACCCTTCTTTTGCTAAATTCCTTTCGCAAGTGTATTCTGGCAAGTGGGACAGAGACGTTCTTGCCGCCTCTCCTGCGCAGCATCAAGCTTTCCTTGAGGCTGTAAGTGCATGTTTTTTGTTTTTTGGGATTGTTTCTTAAGTATTGGAGGCTTTGTGGTGATTTGGTTTTTTGTTTTATCGTTTGTAGCAAAAGCATCACGGAGTGTATCTGGTGGATTTGAATGAGACGCAAAGGCTTGAGATTATCCGCCTTGATGCTGTTATTCAGGGTTTGGAAAAGGATGTTCGGAGTTTAGAGAAAGAGAAGGATGGTTTCTCTAGGAAGCTCGAAACCGTTGTTCAGAAACAAGAAGAATACGCTCAGAGTCTGGAGGCTGAGAGGAAACAAGTTTCCCAACTTAATTCCACAATGGTTCTTAAGGAAAACGAGCTTCAATTTTCGCAAAATGCTTGCAAGGAAAAAAACGACTTGCTTGCGGCTCGCGCTCAAGAAATTCTGGAGCTTCGTAGGCATATCAGCGGGGAAGAGGAGCGGACTAAGTTATTTAGTCGTCAGCATGTGAGAGATGTGTTTAGGGATTTTAGCATACAGCCTCCTTATTATGACGAAGGAGTGAATGATGCTGACGTGTTTCTAGAGTCTGACAAAGGACTTATTCCTTGCCCTTATGCGAAGCAGGCGTTAGCAGAACTGAGGGCTGTATTGGAAAAAGGCGGGCTTGATATTGCGGAGGATGAAAGCGGAGGTAATGGCGTTGATGTGAATGTCGAGATACAAGTCGGCGATATGCCGAGAGGAGGCGCCGGGGAGGACATGAATCAAGAAACTGGAGGAGGCGAGGTTGTGAAAGTTTCTGTTGAACCTGCTGGTGCTTCGGAGCCCGATGGTTCCCTGATCAATGACGCCACCGAGGGGAATGTGGAGAGTGTTTAAGTGAAAGATACCTTGTTTGAATTTTCTTTGCTGTTTTCGTATTTTGACTATGGTTCAGTTTAGTTTATTGAGTTTGAGTTTTCCCTTTTTGAATTGGATGTTTATTTGCTGCCCTTCTTTCCTGGCTAATGTGGTTGCTTTAGGTGCAACTTCGGGGCTTACTTCGATGTTAGGGATAGTGAACCAAGCTAGTGGGGGCATACGGTCACCCCTCCCAAAGGCTTTAAGTTACTTGTACTGGTTTGAAGCAAAACACTGGCTATTGAAGTCGGAGACACGCGTTATATTCTTAATACATAAGGTAGGTATCGAAGATAGCTGTGTATCCTCCTCGAGGGCATGTTAATGCCCTGATGACCTTTAGCCTTAGTGAATGTAAGTGTTTAACGTGAGTGCCCCTTTTTTCAATAATAAAGTAACACAATGGGGGAGTGCCGGTCGCAGCTGGAGCTTAGACATGGCACTTTTCCCTTATCGCGGCCTAAAGTTCAACCCATCCGAATCTTTGACTGTCCCCCCTTGAGACTGTTTTTTAGAGGGGTCCCTTGGTTGCGTACTTCGTTCCTTATTTCTCAGAACGAGGTAGCTGCCTCGGGGTTCCATCTTCCTCTATAGGTAGATGTTAATCCCATTTATCGTCCCTTCGGCGCCCGAGGACGTTTACTCCTCGTGGCCGTTTGGTAGTGAACACGAATGTACCATTGGCTTATTTAGCCTTGATTCACAGTGCTCACCGCTATCAGGGTGTCTTGTGGGTAGAAGACCGTGCCATATAACTCGTAGGGCCCTTACGGTTTATATGGTCACTAGCTCTATTCTGGCGTTTTTGCCTTGGCGTTACAGCCTGTTTGTTTGTTTGGCGTTTATGCCTCGGCGTTACAGCCTGTTTTGTTTTTGATTCGGAGCTTTGGTGGCAAAGTTTCCTTTATTTTGAATGTACATGGAATAATTAAGAGTAATACTTCCTGATATATTTGGCATTCCATGCGTTTCCGAGTCCGAGACCGTCTTTTTCGTCGATGAGCTTGTATGCTCCTTTTCCCGCTTTTTGCTTTATTGTGTACGGGCCCTCCCATATTGGCTCTAGCTTTCCCGCGTTTCCTTTTTGATAGGGAGGTATTTCGCGTAACACCAGCTCGCCAGGTTGAAATTCTCGCTCAATCACTTTTTTGTTGTAGCCTCGGGCAGCCCCCTCTTGATAGTTAATGATGTGCTGCCGAGCTTCCTCTCTTTCTTCTTCGAGGTCATCCAACTTTGCATATATTAAGTCTGCTGACAGGTTCTGCTCCCAGGCTTTATATTTGTCTGTTGGTATCATTATTTCTGTGGGTAGTACTGCCTCAGTCCCATATGTTAAGTGAAAGGGAGTCATTCCCGTTGCTCGCCTTTGTGAAGTTCTGAATGCCCATAGTACATTGTGCAGATGTTCGCACCACTGCTTCTTGTGTGGCAACACGCGCTTTTTCAAGTTATCTCCAATGGTTTTGTTTGTTGCCTCGGCCTGCCCGTTACTTTGAGGATAGATTGGTGTCGAGGTACCGAGTCTTACGTTGTATTGATTTAAGAGTTCTTTAACTTCGGAACTGAGGAATTCTTGGGCGTTATCCGAAACTATCTCCGCGGGAACTCCGAAACGACAGAATATATTTTCCCAGAAAAAGGTGAACACTTCTTTCCCCGTGTGGCTTCGCAAGGCTTTTGCTTCGATCCATTTTGAGAAGTAGTCGGTTGCAACTATGATATATCTTCGTTGCCCCGTTCCTGGAATAAATGGTCCAACAATGTCTACCCCCCATTTGGCGAACGGCCATGGGCTTAAGACTGAGTTTAGGTTTGTTGCTGGCGCATGAATTCTCTTAGCAAATCTTTGGCAAGGATCACATTTTTGAGAGATGCTCTTTGCATCGGAATGCATATATGGCCAGTAGTACCCTTGGGCCTTTGTTCGCTGTGCTAGTGCTCTTGCGCCACTGTGTGTACCAGCCTCACCGCTATGCAACTCCTTCATTAGTGCGATTCCGTCTACTCGATGCACACACCTTAGCAACGGTCCCAAGAAAGACTGTCGATGTAAGACCCCGTCTATAAGTCGGTAGTTAGCAGATCTGCTGATTACTTTGTGTGCTTCCAGTGGATTGCTCGGTAGCTCTTTGTTTTCCAAATACTTTCTTATGGGAGTTCTCCAATCGTCGTGTGCTTCTTGGACAGACATCACCAATTCTCCTTCCTCGGTTGCTATTGATGATTGCCTCACTCTTCCGATCTCGATGGAGATGATGCTTTTATCTGTTACCTTGGAGGCTATGAACGCCAGAGCATCTGCGTGCCTATTGTTTTCTCTGCAAATGTGTCTTATTTTGAGATGCGGAATTTTCGACATGAGCCGTCTTGCTAACTTTTTATACTTGGATAACAAATTATTAGACTGGTAACTCCCGTCTAGCTGTCGCACGACCAGTTGCGAGTCCGTTGTAATTCTTGCTTCCTGGATTTCCATGCTAATCATTCGCTTTAAAGTATGAATCAGTGCTTCATATTCTGTTTCATTGTTTGTTGCTTCGAACTCCAGGCGAAGTGCGAAGACGGTGCGTTCTCCTTCGGGCGATGTAAAGACTATGCCGATACCTCGGCCATCACTGTTTACCGATCCATCAATGAAAATTTCCCATCTCCGAGGATGATACTGCTCTAGCAAGTCTTCGGGACCGTCGTCATCTTCTATTCCCAATATTGGTTCGTCTTCATAATCTTCTTCTATTGGAAACTCGGCCAAGAAGTCTGCAATGATCTGGGATTTTAACGCTGTTCTTATTTCATATTCCACGTCGTATTGCCCAATTTGAGCGTTCCACCTCGCGATTCTTCCTGCTGCTTGGAGATTTTTCAGAATGGATTCAATTGGTGTTTTTGTTAGCACAATTATTTTGTGGGCTTGAAAGTAAGTCCGAAGCTTTTGCGTTGCCACTACTAGCGCGAGGATTAGCTGCTCCAATTTAGTGTAATTCTTCTCGGCAGGAAAGAGAGTTCTACTGATGTAGTACACTGGTTTCTCTTCTTCCTTGGTTGTTACTAACACTGCACTAATGGCGTCCTTGCTCGCGGCTATGTATAGTTTCAAGTTCTCGTCCTTCTCTGGGCGCTGCAATGCTGGTAAGCTTGCTAGGTAAGTTTTGATTCCTTGAAAAGCGGCCTCCCTTTCATCTGTCCACGCGAATGGTTCACCCTTTTTCAGAATGCTAAAGAAGTCTTTACATCGATCCGAGGACCGTGCAATAAATCTGCTGAGAGCAGCCAATCTTCCATTTAAAGCTTGCACCTCCTTTATGGTTGCTGGCGAAGGCATTTCTCGGATTGCTTGCACCTTTAACGGATCTGCTTCGATGCCAGTTTTTGTGACTATGTATCCCAAGAATTTTCCAGAGGTTACTCCGAAGATGCACTTTGCTGGGTTGATTTTCATGTTGATGTGTCGCATCTTTTCCAGTATTTCCCGAAGGTCTTGCAAATGGGTTCCGGCTCTTTTGCTTTTCACCAACATGTCGTCTACGTAGGCTTCGACGGTCTTTTTTAACCAAGGACGAAAGATATTCTCCATGGCTTTCTGGTAAGTAGCGCCGGCGTTCTTTAATCCGAATGGCATTCTGGTATAACAGTATAGTCCATTGGATGTTAGGAACGCCGTATGTTTTTGATCTTCCTCCGCCAATGGGATCTGGTTGTACCCAGAATAACCATCCATAAAGCTTAATAGTTCATGTCCGGCAGTTGCGTCAACCATTTGATCTATGCTGGGCAAGGGATGGGGATCCTTGGGACACGCCTTGTTTAAGTTACTGAAATCGATGCAGATACGCACTCCTTTGTTTTTCTTTGGTACGATGACCATGTTGGATATCCAATCTGCGTATTGTATTTTCTTGATAATTCCTGTTTCAATCATCTTATTTAGCTCTGATTCGACCGCCGTTTGGTATATATCCGCTAGCTTTCGAGGCCTTTGCTTGAATGGTCGCACCGAAGGGTTGATATCTAAATGGTGACAAGCCAAACCGGGGTCTATTCCTGGCATCTCACTCATTTTCCAAGCGAAAACGTCAGCATATTCCTTCAACAAATCTTCCAATTCACTTCGTTGTTGTTTTGTCATTAACGTTCCAATTTTTACCATCTTCGGATCTTCACTAGTTCCGATATTTATCTCTTCGGTAGGCTCCGTGGGTGTGAAGTTCGGAGTGTCGTCATTCATGGCGCTGGGATCCTTTGGTGCTTCCTTCGTGATTTCCTTTTTTCCCTGCATTATTTGATTAATTTCTTCGCAAATCATCGCTTCCTTCTGTTGCTTATATCTTTTTCTTCGGTTGCGTCTCGCGTTTTTTCTTTGGTCGACGTCTTTCTCGTGACACGCTTTGGATTCCCAATCTTCGCCTTTGATCTCACCGATGCCTTCTGGTGTTGGAAATCTGAGTTTTTGGTGTAATGTAGAAGGCACCCCTAAGATTCCATGCAACCATGGTCGTCCCAGGATGGCACTGTATGGTGATTCTATATCCAAGACGCAGAATGTTGTTTTGAGTTCCATTGAAGCCAAGTATATCGGCAGTGTGACGTCTCCCTTTGGTTTTGATGCCCTTCCATTGAATCCGTAGATCGTGTAGTCCGAGGGCATTAGTGGGGTGTTTGAGAAATATTCCCTGTATGCCATTCCGAATAACACATCTACGGAGCTTCCTGGGTCTACCAGAATTCGAGATACTGTTGCCTTGTTTATATTTACTGTTATCACCAGTGGATTACTGCTCGGGCCATCTTCGGGAAGGTCTGCTGCTGAATAAAGTATTGGTTTTAGTTGCCATGGTTCGAATTTTCTAGCTTCAGCGACAATCATTATTTCTTTCCCATCTTTATCTCTTTTGTGAATTCTTCCCCCAAAACTGCTACCTCTTGAGCTGACGCTTTCCCTTGTATGGATCATTGAGTTACAACGGGCGGCTTGTACTGGTTCTTCCCTTTGGGATTTGGTTTTGGCGACTTGCTTCGAAGATTCTTTGTGCGACTTCGGCGTCTGATCCGAATGAGAAGCCATTTTGTCGATGACCTGTCAAAAAACAAAAAACCGTGAGGTCCAAGGCGGCTAGCGCAGTGTACTTTGTCGGCCATGTAAATCTACTCTATAACTGACTTTTCAGACGAGGCTGAATGTACTTTGTTGCTCTTTTTAGATACATCTTTAACCGTTTATTTTGTTTTATAGCCTAAATCGTGCCTTTTCATTTTGTTCCCTTTGTGAAGTTTTATTTCCAATTATAGCGAGAAATTTGAAAATCCTAAAATGGATTTATACGTATATGATGAAATTTGAGGACTTCAAAATGGATTTTGGTGTATATTATAAAATTTTAAACCCTAAAAATGAATTTGATGTTTATTATTAAATTTTAAAATCCTAAAAAATGGACTTTGATGAATAAAACAAGTTTTGGAAACCCTAAAATAGATTTTATTAAATAACATGAATATTTGAAAGCCTTAGAGTGGATTTTGATGAATAACATGGGTTTTGAAACCCTAAAATGGATTTTGGTAAATAAAATGAATATTTGAAAACCTTAAGATGGATTTTAGATTCTGCACGAATTGGTTTTTCGCTTGGAGTTTTCTCTGCAGGAGTTTTAGTCCCTCGAAGATCTATTTTACCATACCGAAGCTAAAAATACTTTTTAATGGATGTCTCTGCCATCTGATGCTGTGCTCAAAAGGCTCTTAAACACACTAAAGCCTTTAAGGTCATTTAGATGTTTAAGAGGCAGGAGCTATTTTCATGAAAACAATCTTTTGAAAAGATCTTTGAAGAAGATTATAAAGACGATAAAACAAAAAATTTGAAAATCTGAAAATTCACAGGCAAACCCT
>JAJJMA010007207.1:0-20971 GCA_023529015.1 Papaver nudicaule
ACCTTGAAGACGAAGCTGTGAAGACAAAGAAGACATCAATTATTCTTCATAGACAAAAGGTTAGTAGGAGTTATGACTTTTATGGAAATTCTTCTATTCTACTTTCTATATCTTTCGAAATAGTCGGCTACTTTAGTAGTGATATTAATAGCGATTGAGATCGTGTTCTTGTCTACATGACCATGTGTTATGTTGGTATTTGTTCCCGTAAATACTAAGGTTACAAGAATGCATGAGATAGATTCAATACCATCCATTGCAATGGTTTGCCTGCAAATCACTTGTTGGATATGGGTGAAACTAAATGAGTACTCTTGAGCAAGAGTCCAGTGGATTATAGCTGAGGACGTCTAACACATCTAAGTACTGGTTAAGCCCAGAATTTTCAGCAGATCCAGTTAAACCCTAATCTGAATGGCGGACGGTTCCCGAACCGTACGTGAACAGAAACTTGGGAAACTCATGAGTTCCAAAGTGTCATTTTGTACGCGTACCTACATGAACCTCAAAATCGATACTTTTGGTTGTGATCCAGATGGACGGTTTGCGAACCGTCCCAAGTGAATATTCTTTGGAATTTCACTTGGGTTAAACTCTGAACTCCTTTATCTCTTAGTTGGACTTGGTTATCACGAAATATCTTATGTGGTCCATCTAACGATTCTCAATGTGTCAATAAGATAAAGATTATCTCTGGTCTGTTGGATCTCTATCTTGAAGTGTTTTTGAGCTAACAAAACACTTGGCAGATAAATGATAAAAGATTTCCAATTGAGATAAATCTAGGTTACTTGGTTTGTAAGTTAGGGTTTCCTAAACTTGTGGAACAAGAAACTAGTTGCTTTATTCCAAAGCAACTTTTCTTATTGAGTGTTATAAATAGAGGTGTCTAAGGACGAATACCGCAAGCATCAAGCATACGTGAAGGTCCTTTGTAGAAGTGATCGTAAAACTCTTTTCACTTCGGTGAATGCTTGTGGTGGTATAGTCATCCTCTATTAGGTAGCAGTTCCTCTTGGGATTTTACCTACGACTATAAAGACTTCTTTTGAGAGTTGGGAAGCACAGGTAGGAGATTGAGACCTTAGTGGTTGAAATCGGAGTAACCTGTAACCTTGGTAACCTGATCACGTTCTTGTCTATTCTACGGTCCTTCTCTTCTGATATAAGGCCATTCAAGAACTGGTACGTTACACACAGGGTTTCGAAAGGAAGCAACGCACGGCTGCACTCGGTGTTGTAAGACCTAGTTAGCTCCAGTTGTATAAGTTTCTTAAGTGATTCTTCGTGTACAACTGAGGTAGAGACAAGTTGGGCATAGTTTACTCGGTTTACTTGTCAGCCCCCGCTTGTAAGTAGATTAACATATGACCTGGAGCAATCCGAAGGAAGTCACTCTGTGTATGTCAAATTGATAGAGGACAGTTCAAACATACAGTCGATAATTGAGGTTGCAAAGCCGGAATTGTTGACACAAGCCTTTAACAGCGGTTAAAGCAACTCCTAGGCCTGTAAAGGACGCCAGCTAGGGGAATCAAGTGCGTGACGATTTGTGGGGGATCTAGAGACGTAAGGAGTGCGACAGTAGCCAGTTCGCTTGGAGGGTTGGAATTGGTCTCTGCTACATCCCCGACCGAAGTCTTATAGTAGGCTAGTGTTTGTAGACAGTTTGTACTGTGCAGTGTTCAAGCTGGACGAGGTCCCGAGGTTTTTCTACAGGTCGTAGTTTCCTCGTTAAAAAAATCTCGGGTGTCTTGTGTGCTTTACTTTCCGCATTATATTCTCTGATTATATAATTAAAGCAAACACAAGAAGTACGTTATTATAAACCGAATTATTTATTCGAATCATTTTTCTGAAAATATAAAAAGTAGAAAATCATAAAACCTAAAGCGTACGCAAGTTTCGAATGCAACATTGAAGAATATTTCCGAATCTATTATGGATGAATGTTGCAGGTTATCAAGATAATTTTTTTATCTCCCGCGGAGATGATCTTTAATTGTTTTAATATCTTGATATCATTGGCCTCCTTATGTTTGTGGCTGTTATGTTTGTGCCAACGACTTTGTTGCAGGTATAAGTATAACTATGTAAGGAGGAGATCGATTTTATGCTAGTCACAATAATATTGGATATCCTGTCTCACGATAGGAGTTATAGTACGCATAAATCAATGGTTTTGGTATAATCTAGTATGACTACGAACGCGTTCGAAAACCTAAAACCAGATCAAAGTCTTTCTCAAGCAAAGACTGTTCCGTTGTTCTCATGTCCGAGGGAATGACAACCAACGGAGGAGAGTTCTTTTATGAACTTGTGCTTAATAGAATACATCTTTAATGGAGCGTGGTTGTGGAATATACAGGGAATATAATTTTTATCTGCTTATATCTTTTATATTTCCTGACAGGTTGCTTGAGTTTATCATATATATATTTTGTGTAACTTGTCGAATGCTGACCCGTGTGATTGCGATCATTCTTATATGTTGAATCGAGTTCTCTGAACTTGAGCATTTATCTCGTACCCAGATATTTCGAGACCCTTTGTCAATTATTTTTGACAAAAAGGGGGAGAAATATTGATAACTTGACTTCGGTCGGTGCTTGGTATTTGACATTAAGCAGTGTCATACGGGGATAAAAATACATATGCGTATATTGAAAAATGAATGAAAGCATGAACTAAGGGGGAGTAACACTAGATGTTACTAGCACTGTAGACTTTCACGTTGTGTTGCAGGTGATAACAATACGTCGGAGATTGATAGACATCCGAACTTACATTCAGGGGGAGTAAATGTATTGGTTATCAGTATTTTTCAATAGTACATATCTTGTTTGCAGTCTGACATATTTTGCAGGTACTATTGGTGTGCTGTCAAGCTAAGTAGAAGAACTCGAAGCGTAGAACTTAGGTTTGAAATTTCTGTTCATCTATGTAAAGAGTTTTTGTCACTAAAATTGACAAAGGGGGAGATTGTTAGAGCATGGCTCGGTCAACCTCACTAAGTGTTGGTATGTCAAGCTTAGTTGTCAACTTTAGTGATCAAAACTCGACCGCTAAACAACACTCAACAAGGTGAAGTCATGAGAGAGTTAGATTTAGGTTGTGGAAGATTTTGGTAGGATTTAGAATCACTAGTTGAAGAGTTGAAGAAAGACTGAAGATCAAACGAAGACATCCGACTTCATCATTCAACAGGTTAGTTAATCTAAATAACGCGATTCCATTATCTTTTACACTTGTGCTTAGGGCTGCACAAAACCAACCCAACCCGCCGGCCCGACCCGCACCCGTCGATTTTACCCGCACCCGACCCAACCCGCCCTTCAAAGGGTCGACTACAACTCAGTGTTTTAAACACCCGCCATAGTTGGGTCGACTACGAGTTGAGGGGTTCACCCAACCCGCTCACCCGCCCACCCGCCTTGTTTTATCTCAACCGTTAAAAACTAGATTAGATGGCATCTTAGACCGTTCAATCTAGCATATATATTCACAACTAAAACCTAATCTCTAACTCAACTCAGCCCCTCTCGACTTTTCTATTCTTCTCTCGTCTGGAATCTCACTCAACAACTCTGAAGGAAGAACCAAATTAGTATCAAGACAAGAGTTCAAAAAGAAGACAATTTCTAATCTCCTCTCGTAAGTAGCTGTAACTTGTGATTGTTTTTGGTAAGATTTGTTTGATTTCGAGATCGAGATGGGTTTTTGTACTAATTACTCATTTTTGATTCTAGGGTTTCGTTTGGGGTCTGTTCTTTGTTACCAAAGGTACGTATTCTTCTGAATCTTCTCCATACATCTTAATTATTACTGTAAAATTCGTTTATTGTTGAAAATAATTATGATATACACACTAATTTGAAACCCAATCTGATTTTGATTATCAGAGATTGAGAGAAGAGAACCAGAAAGTCATATTCTTCTCCATACATCTTAATTCAATGGAGTATTATTATCAGGTATGTTTTTTTATCAGATTGAAGGTGTTTGGTTACTTTTGTATGTGTTTGGGACTTTGAGTAGCTCCCTTGTATTATTGTTCTGCAATTGGGGGATTTAGAGTTTTACTTGGTGCATGTATCAAATGTTTGTTATGTTGAGTTCAGGTAGTAGAGACTAGAGTACTAGAGTTGCACTGAGTCATTAGGGGAATATCAATGCTTTATTTTCTGTGTGGTTTGGTTTAAATGGTGTTCAGAACCTCTTAGAATAAATCTGATGGTTTGGTTTCAATGTTTCATGGGTGCATATATGAATGGAATGGGATTGGGACCTATACTGTAAAGCTCAGTGACTTAAAAATACATCCAAAGCTGCAGTCTTCAGTTTTTAGTATTTGTTCATCTATTGGTAAGTTCCATGTTCTGTCCCTATAGGTGATTTGAACACGTTGTAGATGAGTCTGTGTATATATAGAGTTTGTTATATGTATGTCTATTTTAATTTAGAGTGTTATCTGTATGTTCAATGTGTCTGTTACTCTGAGTCTGTGAATTTGATGAATTGATTTGTGTCTTCATTGCAGATACAATATGGTCGTAATTTCAGAAGCTGATTCTGCTTCAAGTCTTCAAGTTGTACATGGGTTTGCATCACAAATGGGTCCTCCAGCTTCCCGTCCACCTTCAAACTTGATTGGAGCATCAGGAAGGAGTACATCTGGGTCTACTGCTGCTGCTTCTACTGCACCATCTTCTCAACCTACTACTGAACCATCTTGTGACAGTTCAAATAAGAAGCCTAGAACTAGTGGTGTTGGTGTGAAGAAATCGTGGGTTTGGGCGCATTTTGATGAAATAAAAAATGGTACTAAATCAAAATGCAGGCATTGTAAAAAGGCTGAATATAAGATTGGTAGTAAATCATTTGGGACTACTAATATGATTCATCATTTGGAGAAGTGTGTTGTTTATAAGAAGAATATTTCAAAGGAAGCCACTGGGGGACAGCAAACTATAATGCATGATGAGATAGATTCTCTTGAGTCGGGTATAATTTATACACTTGATATATTTAATATATTTCTTATGGTTAGGTTCTCTTCTATAATGCATGATGAAACAGAAACACTGAACTGATTGTTTACTTTAATTGTTTCAGAGATATTTGGTGAGCTTAGTGGTGATGAAGATTGATTCACATTTACCGACGTTGCTGCTGCTTCATTATCATTCAGACTTTTAACTTTAAAACTTATTAGTTATGGCATTTCAGTTTCAGACTTTCAAGTTCATTAGTTATGGATATTGTTGTCTTGTTGAACTTTGTTTTTGTGATGATTGAATGTTTCAACTTATAACTTGAAATGTTTGTTTATATTTAAAACCGGAAGTGTTTATTAAGTTGATTGAATGTTTGCAAAACTATAAATGTATGTTCATCAGGTGGCGAGGAGGAAACCAAAAACGTAAAGGGCATGCCCAATTTTCAGTAAGAGATGGGTTAACCCGACTTAACCCGTACCCAACCCGCCGAAAGTTGGGTCGGGTGAAAACCGACCCGCTGTAGGTTGGGTTGGGTGCGGGTGACAAAAAAATTTACCCGCCTTCGGTGGGTTGGGTGTGGGTAGGTGCCAAAACCGATCCAACCCGACCCATGTGCACCCCTACTTGTGCTACAAAAGACATAAACATAACTCTCAGCTTGAGCTTTACGTTATGACTTGATCACTTGCGATCAGTGTGTCTTAAGATAACTCCACTTTACCGCTTGCGGTATTTGTGTTGTAGTTATGACGTTCAAATATTGCTTAGAGCTTTATTTTCTTCTCCATCTCTAAGTTAATATAAAGGTTTTTCCTAAAACCTTTTCGAGTTGGATATAGCAATGTGATGTTATCTCGGTAGTACTACGAGATTTAATCCATCACAGTATTGTGTCTCTTCTTACCTAGTCTGGCTCTGTCGGATTGATTGCATATACTTGTATGAGACAATGTAAGAGAGATCGTGACTCACACTTATGTTGTGTAGACTCGAAATACTGATGTTTTGAGATTCGAATACTACGTCATGGTTTGGCTTTGAACACCGAAGTTCTGAATCATTCATTTGATTCTGTATATGAACATCTTGTATGCCATATCTCACTTCTGGATTCAAAAACCATATTTATCTCAACTTATGAATTTTCAATGTTCAAACCTCAATGTAGGTTTTGGTAAAACTAAACGTTGATTTTGGAACCATAATCTTGTTTTCGTATTCATAAGCTATTGGTCTGAAACTAAATAATTGTGACCAATGAGATAACACAGATTCGTAACTGTGTTTGTTGGCTTACAGTGACTTGAGAATCGAGGCCAATGTGTCTTGACCATGTGAGTTCTAAAAGGTCGAAAAGACCCTAGGGTTTTCTAAAGGTTTATGTGAACTGGAAAATGTATTCCTGTGCGTCGAGGATAAAAGGTGTGATGCTGAAACGGTTCTCGACCACATGGACTCTCAAGTACGACACCAAGTATTTGTGGAGTATTTAATATGTGTTTCTTGTTTCGAAACCTTTACCAAGGTTTTGTTAAACATAATCTAGATTTCGAAACCAAGCTTTAGGTTTCGCTATATGGAAACTTGATTTGGGAACCTTAATATGGTTCTGGTCATATAATGAACTTTAGGTTCCGAAACCTTAATTTGGTTTTTGCCAAAACAGATGTACATTTCGAAACCATAATATGGTTGACTCAGAATGCGTAACTTCGAAGTTCAAACTCTACCTTTTTGATTTGTGCTTCAACGAATTAATGAGTTTGATATTCTCGGTTTGAAGTTTGAATTCGTTCATCTTCAATGTACAACGAAGTGAGATTGAGTCATAATCAGAAATATGGTTAGTCACTTCAAACAAGTAGACACATGATTTCTGATCAATATTGTACGTGATTAAAATCTTGTTTTGAGTGGAATTCTTGGATATCATTAACGTGACATCTATATTGGAATCAAGAATTCAGGAGATTTAATATTTTTCTAGTTACTCGTGGAATCTCGCACCGTACTTCCAATGGTATATCTATTTGCTTGATTCAGAATGTTTGAACCTACGTGTTCACTTAAGCTTAACACACAAGGCTTGCACACGTCTGTGATGATACGTTTATGCGGAACGTTGAACCACGTTTGACCAGATCCCACTTCCACCTAGGTTCGTCTGGTTAGCCCAGCAATCCAAGGAAGTAATGTCAACATTATTATAGCTGGTGACGACATTTGGAAGTAATAATATCTAAGGAGATTTTCGAAACTAAGGACACGTTTTCGAATTGAGTTCTTTCCCAGGGAGCATATTTGGTAAGCCCTATATTTCGAATTAAAAGAAATATCCAAATATACCTTAAGATATTATTTGCTTTGATTGCTCTTGGCTAAACATCTTTCAAAAATATATTTTCTTTATGGAACATATTTTTCTTAAATGTGAAATGCTAGAGTATTAGTTCTCATTAGATGCTATGAGACTAAATGGGGAATTTCGGAATTAATATGTAAATGTGCTTTGTGGAATTCCCGAAATTAAGTTTGCCTCATTTCAAAGCTAATCCTTAGTCAATATAAATAGGAGTGGTATCTCTCCTAAAAGCTTTATCCCTCTGGCCAAGCTCTTCTTCGGAATTGTAAGCTTGTGTTTGTCGCTTTTCTTTTCAGTTACCTTTGAGCTTTTGTTTTCGGTCTAGAATTGTGTGAAAGTCTTCTCTAGGGATCGAGAGGCCTAGAAGTAGCTCTTACGGGAAATTAGTTTATGTTTACTAGTCTTCTTTGTATTGTACTTGTGTTTTGTTCTATCACGTCTATCAAACCTTGCGATCTTGTTTATTCTATGGTCCTTCTCTTCTGCTATAAGGCCACTCAAGATCGTTGTGATTAGAACATACTCTTTATCTATTAACCTGGATTTTTCAGCAAGCCGCTTTCGGTTTGTGTACCTAAACTATAGATATTGAGTGGAATCAAGATCATTGTTATTGGATTTGTTCTTTGCAGGTACATCGTTCTTCACGGTCATATCATGTCGTACTTGCTACAGTTATCTGCTTGATTCCAACATGGACGACAAGGTTGCTCTTTCGGGAGTTTAGGTTTTGAAACCTTGATCGATATCTCGAGGTGTTTATTGCCTAAGATAACTCAATATCCTCGCTCTTGGTGTGAAACGATCTCGGTGAAATATATGTTAGTTACCAAGGATATCATCTAGCGATTTGACCTGCCGCTATTTGGTTGTTGTCCATAAGGTTGTAATCGTCCGATTGGAGGTCGGGTAGCGATAGTCCTCGCGACGGGCTGTGAGGCAACTCTTGCGTAAGACAGTAACGGGCATCTGTTTACGTAAGGGAGTACATGTGCGTGACCACCTTGATGTGGTTGGAGGCGTAGGAATACTGAGGGGAAATCTTTGTGACTAATAGTCGTATTAGGGTCATATTGTCTGCACCATCTAGTCCGAAGTCTGAGAGTAGGTGTGTTGGCGGCTTAATTCTTAAGAGTATTCAAAACTGGACGAGGTCCCGGGGTTTTTCTACGAGTTTGTAGTTTCCTCGTTAACAAAATATTGTGTGTACTTTACTTTACTTCCACATTATATTTGAGTCATCATTTATAATTAAAGTATCGTACTTGGTTGGTTGACATAGTCTTTCGGATTCTTGTATTGACTCCCTCGTGTGAATCAATCAGATCTGAAGGAGATATAGTTCTTGAGTTCTTGATTACAGGAACCGGTCAAGGTTTGACTTATGGATAGACTAAAATAAAATATTGGTGGTGTACTCGGTACCCTCGTCTTTTCAGACACAATCATTTGGAGTAACTCTAAAGAACAAATAAGTGTCTGTTTTGAAGACTGAAAACCTTGACTACATAAGAATGTGCTTAACCTACCAAACCATGCTCTAGGTGCTTGTTTTAGGCTATATAATGACTTCTTTAATCTGCAGACATGATTAGGAAACTCCTTATTCTTGAAACCTGGTGGATGTTTCATATAAACTTCTTAAAGTAGATTTTCATGCAAAAATGCATTCGTCACATCAAGTTTTCTTATGGTTCAACCTTATGAAGACTTGCAAATTAATGGTTGTGGGTTTAACTACAGGACTAAAAGTATCCTGAAAGTCAACACCCTCTACTTGGTGGTTGCCCTTAGCAACTAGCCTAGCCTTTTTCCTTTCTTTCATCAGCATGTGTCTTGATTCTATGCACCGACTTACACCCTCTGACATTCATAGAAGGATCAAATGGAACATAGTGTATCATTTTCCTCTAAAGTAGTTACTTCTTCACTCATGGAATCCGTTCATTCAGGATTTTTATTAGCTTCAGTGAAAGCTGTTGGTGTAAATAAATTCATCTCTTGAGAATCAGACACTGTTGAAACATACACTTTTGGCTTGGATATACCATTCTTAGACCCAGTAGTCATGTTTTGAACAAAATCTGAATTTGGTACTGAAACATCAGAGATATTATTGATGGGAGTGAGAACAGACGATGAACTATTAGATTGAATACTTGGTGAAGTTGAAATGGATGTTGGTACCATGGAAGTGATTGTGGTTTGAGGTATATTACTAGAAGTGTTAAACAAAATGGAGTAAGGAAATTCAGACTCATATATACCACATTTCTTGAAATAATGATTTTGTGAGTTGTTGGATTAAGACACATGTACCCTTTGTGAAGTAAACTACACCCAAGAAAAATACACTTTACGGACCTATTCTCAAGTTTGTGAGCATTGTAAGGTCTCAAACACGGATAACAGGAGCACTCAAAAACTTTGAGAAAAGAGTAATCAGGTGGTGAACGAAACAAAGTTTCCAAAGGTGCTTTATCCTGTAGAATGGATGATGGAAGTCTATTAATCAAATAATTTGTAGTTGCTGGAAATACCAAACAACACACCCAAGTAGAACTAACGCAAGGAGAGTAGACAAGGTAAGATATAAGCTATTTTTTATTGACATGAACAACTTGGGATCCCCTCTTTGGAGGTAAAGGGTCTATTTATAGAGATCACTGAGGACATAGGCCCCCTCAGTGATCATTAGTACTTAGCTACTTTACAGTGTATTCCGACTATGTCGGTTACATTCCTACCTCCATTATGCGGATGGCACTAGGGTCCGATAATATCGGTTGCATTCTATACTGAGGAGCGGAGGCTGTTCCCTCCGTTCATACTCTATTACATGGACCGGGCGCGGGGTTACATACGGTCCTCCGTTCCTTACACTGTTAACGCTATGTAGACTTATATACTTCCTATAGTGCACGCTATTGTTATTGCTTTTAGGGTACATATGAAATATGACATCCACAATCTGCCCTTTTTTTATGAACCCCGGGATGATGCTGCTCTGGATGATTCTGACTTATGTTAGTGTAGATTCGTTCTTTAGTCGGTTGTTGCGGATGATATGTGTTGGTGTAGATTCAGACCTTTCTGATGCGCATTGGTGATGATTCGTTCCTTAGTTGATTTTAATGCAAGTGTTTTTAGGGTATGAATGGAATGAGTGTCCCTGTTCTCTCCCCAGTTTATTTTTCTTTGCAAGTTCGGGGTGGTGTTTTTTCCTTCGCAGGTAATCAGTTTTGTTCCTACGTCCGTTTTTCTATTCCTACATAAAATATTCATTTTTTTTGCCCGAATAGTTTAATGTCTTTCACCATTTTAGCAATTTTGGAGGGAATGATCTATGATGGTGACATATTTTTACTTGTTTCTTCTTCTTCTTCTTCTTAAAACTCTGTGTCCATTGCTCTCTTCCCCGAATGCTTGATGCTTCTTACCGACTCCCCATTAAATCTGATATTTAAGTCAGGGGTAATTCCATCATCTTTTTCCTATATATAGTGATGATGCCTTACTACTATGATAACACTTTGTGTTTTGAAAACGATTCTTATCAACAACTTTTGGTTTCTGATCTTCCTAGTTTTCCTTTTGTCGACTACTCTTGATATTCTTTTTTCGGTCAAGATTACTGATGTGTCACTGGGATGGCTGCTACAAGTCTTTTTTTGTTTCCTTAATTTCCAGATCTCGCAGTTTTTGTTTTCTTTTCCCAGTAATTTCTATTTCAAACCTTGATGTTGGTATATTCTGTGTTTATCCTTTTATTTGTTTTGTTTATTGTTGTTTTTTTCCCAGATGATGTAGATGAAAACTAAAGAGACCTCAGTGATATTCGTATGTCTCTCGCTCGTGCGCTTTCGACTGGGCGCTTTGAGGACCATCCGCAGGTACACATTTTGTCTCTTATTTCTGAGATACGTCATATAACTCGTTGCGGTGATCGTTTTCTTTCAAACCTTTAGGTAACGCTCCTCTTAGTCGTGAGGTGGTGCAGAATTTTGCATGCACTTCTGTCGTGGGTATTATCACCCTTAGACAAATCCAGGTGGGTTTTCCTATCCCATTTTATAATTTAGTAGATCCTTTTATTTCATTCGCGTTTGTCACTCGGAGAGTGATGCGTTCTCCTGTCAATATAGCCCCGCATACTGACGCTTGCTTAGTTTCTGCGCGGAGCAATGAACTTGTTGCGGATGGTAGAATGTTTAGCGTAGAGCGTTTTAGCGTTTTTCTTAAAGGTCGCTGGAAGAGTAGGATTTTAGATCCTATATTCGAACCTGAGTTGGTGAAACCGATCCTCCATGAATTTTCTGATGCTGGCTGGCTTGATCATCCTGTAATTGTTGGAATTACCAAACAACACACCCAATAACTAAACCACAAATAAGAGAAGACCATCAAAGATAATCTAGAATTCATTAAGGAACAGAGTAATAATAGAGAGGATCGTGTAGTCCCTCTTCTGAAGGTAAAGAGTAGATATTTATAGAGATCACTGAGGACAAACCCTCAGTGATCCAGTACTACTAAGCTAGACATATTAATTATTGGCTAAGACGGTTACAATCGGACCTATCCTGCGGAGCAGAGGTGTGCACATGACCATTCGTCCTACGCTTACATAGGTGAAAAAGCAGGGTACCGAAATACAACCAATTTTTTGTTTGGGCTCGTGAGTCTTATGGTAAGATATGGACGATCTCAAAAATCAATATCCAAATCTGATAACCGGAGTGGGATCACAAGTGATCGGTCTAACTCAAGATACCAACTCGACAGTTATTAATAACGTATTTCTTGTGTTTGATTTAATTATATAATCAGAGAATATAATGCGGAAAGTAAAGCACACAAGACACCAGAGATTTTTTAACGAGGAAACTACGACCTGAAGAAAAACCTCTTGACCTCGTCCAGATTGAACACCACACAGTACTAACTGTCTACAAAAACTAGCCTACTATAAGACTTTGGTCTGGGATGTAGCAGAGACCAACTCAATCCCTCCAAGCGAATCAGCTACTCTTGCAATCCTTACGTCTCTAGATCTCCCACAGATCGTCACACAATTGATTCCCCTAGCCGACGTCCTTTACAGGCCTAGGAGTTGCTTTAACCACTGTTAAAGGCTTATGTCAACAATACCGGCTTTGCAACCTTAATTACTGACTGTATGTTTGAACTGTCCTCTTCAGTTTGACATACACAAAGTGACTTCCTTCGGATTGCTCCGGGTCATACGGAAATCTACTTACAAGCGGGGGCTGACAAGTAAACCCAGTAAACTATGCCCAACTTGTCTCTACCTCAGTTGTAAAAAGAATCATTTAAGAAATTTATACAACTGGAGCTAACTAGGTCTTACAACACCGAGTGCAGTCGTGTGTTGCTTCCTTTCAACCTTGTATGTAACGTATCAGTTCTTGAATGGCCTTATTGCATAAGATAAGGACCGTAGAATAGACAAGAATGTGATCAGGTTACCAAGGTTGCAGGTTAATCTGATAACAACCACAGAGGTACGTTATCGCCTACTTGTGCTTCCCAACTCTCAAGAGAAGTCTTTATAGTCGTTAGGTAAATCCCATAGAGGAACTGCTACCTAATAGAGGATAACTATACCACAACAAGCTTACACCGAAGTGCAAAGAGTTTACGATCAATTCCACAGATAAACTTCACAGTATGCTTGATGCTTGTTGAAAAAAAGGAGTACCGAAATACTACCAACTTTTTGTTTTGGCTCGTGAGTCTTATGGTTGAAGTATGGACGATCTCAAAAATCAATATCCACTCTTATAACTGGAGTTGTTAAACCTCGACAAAGAGTACTTTGGAGTCAACTTCACAGTTATGCAATAACGTACTACTTGGTGCTTTAATTATAAATCAGAGTTATAATGCGGAAAGTAAAAGTACACAAGACACCAAACGTTTTTTTAACGAGGAAACTGCCTTGCAGAAAAACCTCGGGACCTCGTCCAGTTTGAACACCGCCCAGTACAAACTGACTACAAACACTAGCCTACTATAAGACTTCGGTCTGGGATGTAGCAGAGACCAACTCAAGCCCTCCAAGCGAATTGGCTACTGTCGCCTTCCTTGCGTCTCTGGATCCCCCACAGATCGTCACGCACTTGATTCCCCTAGCTGACGTCCGTTACAGGCCTAGGAGTTGCTTTGACCGATGCCAAAAGCTTGTGTCAGCAATACTGGCTTTTCAACCAAACTGTTGACGTATGGTGTAACTGTCCTCTATCAGTTTACCATACACAAGATGACTTCCTTCGGATTGTTAAATCCAGGTCATACAGAAATCTACTTCTTGAATCGGGGCTGACACGCAAACCAAGTAAGCAATGCCCAATTCGAATCTACCTCAGTTATATACGAAGAACCACTTAAGGAACTTATATAACTGGAGCCAACTAGGTCTTACAACACCGAGTGCAGCCGTGCGTTGCTACCTTTCCAACCTTGTTGAGTAACATATCAGTTCTTGAATAGCCGTATATCAGAAGAGACGGACTTTAGAATAGACAAGAATGTGATCAGGTTACCAAGGTTACAGGTTAATCTGATTTCAACCAAAGATGGTTTCAATCTCCTACCTGTGCTTCCCAACTCTCAAGAGAAGTCTTTATAGTCGTAGGGAGTTCCCAGAGGAGCTGCAACCTATAGAGGATGACTATACCACAACAAGCATTCACCGAAGTGAAAAGAGTTTACGCTACCTTCCCTAAGGACCTTCACGTATGCTTGATGCTTGCGGTATCTATCCGTAGACACCTCTATTTATAGCACTCAATAAGATAGGTTGCTTTGGAATTAAGCAATCAATTACTTGTCCCACAAGTTAAGGAAACCCTAAACTTGCCAACCAAGTAATAGAGATTAATCTCAATTGGAATTCTTTTTAGAATTATCTGCCAAGTGTTTTGTTGGCTCAAAAACACTTCAAGTTAGAAATTCAACAGACCAGAGATAATCTTATCTTATTGACTCATTGAGGATCGTTAGATGGAACACAAAAGGTATTTATGTTTTACACAAGTCCATCTAAGAGATAAAGGAGTTTGGAATTTGACTCAGAGTGAAATTCTAAAAGAATATACACTAAATTCGACAACCAGTGAGATGACCACGTCAGGTTCACGTACTGGTACGTGAACAAAATAGACATCTCGAACTCGGGAGAATTCCCAATTGTCTGGTACGCAAACCGGTTCGGGAACCGTCTGCTTGTCAAATTTCGTCAAATATGGATTCCGCTGGAAGTACTGGGATGAGCCAGAACTTAGACGTGAGAACGTCCTCAGCTGTGATCCATGGACTCTTTGCTCAAGAGTACTCCTTTAGATTCATCCATATCCAACTAACAGTTTGCAAGCAAACCATTGCAATGGACACATGGCGTCGAATTTATCTCATACATTCTTGTACTCACAGTATTTGTGGGATCAAACACTGGTCATGACACAAGGCCACGTTACACAAGAATACGATCTCAATCGCTATTATCACTACTAAAGTAGTCGACTATATTTCGAAAGAATAGAGAAAGTAGAATAGAAGAATATCCATAAAGTCATAACTCCTACTAACCTTTTGTCGATGAAGAATAATTGATGTCTTCTTTGTCTTCACAGTCTTCGTCTTCAAGGTCTCTACTACTCTGTCTATATCCCATTTCCGAAATCTAAACTCTAGTAGGCTAAATCAAGAATTGAATTTTGACACCTAAAACTGACAACTAGCTTGACATACCAACGCTAGTGGGTTTGACCGGACAATGCCCTAATAATCTCCCCCTTTGTCAATTTTAGTGACAAAATCAATTTATATATGGATTCAAATAATATACAATGAAGTACTAACCAAATGTAGTTCTTGATTTCTTGAATTCTTCAACTTCTCCTTTGAGTCTTGATGTGTTCATTAAACTCCTGTTGATGAATCCGTAGTCAGCAGTCACAACATATCCAGCTCAAACAACCATAAAGGTATGCTTAGGCTTACGTGGGTTTGGTATGCTCATCCCACATGTTGTTTGTGCGTAAGAGTAAGAATCTGAGCAAACTTTGAAGTTGGTGTATCAGAACTTCTAAAGTGATTCTACTCATTCTTGATACGAAGCTCGATCTCAGCTTTAATTACTCCCCCTTACTTGATACTTTATGAAAAGCACAACAAGTAAGCATATGATGTTCTCCCCCTATGGTTATGCACTAGTAATGCAAACAACCACAAGAATAAGAACCATATGTATTCTCCCCCTATTTGTCACAAAAATATGACAAAGTAGTTTGAGACTAGGGTTTCATACACCTATAAGGACAGGTGAAGCTAAGTACTCGCATATCAAGCTTAAAAGATGGTATACTTAGGTAATATGAACAACTAGATTCCTGAGTTCTCACCTTATGGAGAAATAAAGATACACTTTCTCCCAATATTCCACATCCACGCTCCCCAAAAAGATTTGTTATTAAGCGCAAGTTCAAAAAGAACTCTCCCCCGTGTGGTGTTATTCAATAGAACAACTGACAAAGACTAACATGGACAGGAACAATTGAATGTTATCCAGTTTTGCTTTGTTAATAATCTCTTTACTTAGCCATTTTCTAAGAAATAAGAGTACGATCACCAAAATTTTTCTCTTCTTAAAACAAGAAGGTAATAAAACTTTTGTGATATCTATGACTTTGATATAATCATCACTATAATAGCAATGAATAAAGTCATGTTGGCAATACCCACAGCATGATCAGGAAGATCACGTATTGCCCTCTAAGATACAAAACTTGTGTTAACAAGGGTTGGTTTATTCTTAGAGTAAAGGCTTAACTTTTTCACATGGAGTTTCACCAATAAGTGTGAATACAGTTTTCCTTGGAACAAAGATCACCTTGGACTTTATGAGTTCCAGGAGTCTCAGAGTTTAACCTGTGTGAAATTCTGTAAGAATATTCACAAATCTGAATAACAGCCAAAAGACTCGATTTAGAGGTTTGTGTAGGTACACGAACTTAAATGAGCTTTGGAACTCAGGAGATTCTCCGAGTTTCTGTTTCGTGTACGGTTCGCGAACCGGACACCTTCAGATAAGGTTTAACTCATAATGATCCTATAACCGTGGTACACCAAGAAGGTATACTAACATAACAAGAATGTCATGTCGGTAGGATTCACTGTTTGTTCAAAACAGAAGTCATAGACTTTGTTTGCAACTTGTACATTTAAGAACTCTTAAAGCCAAGTTGAGTTAGAGAAACATGAAAGATACATATTCATATTCAAGGATTTGACAACCTTTAAACAAATGAATATTAACTTGATCAATGTTAACGTACCTTTATGTAATCTCGAACCGGGTCTGTGCCCTATTCTTGTGCTTTACCTCACCGTATCAATTGAAAGGGCACTACATGGTGAGGTCGCACAAACACAATCAAGTTGTGTTAGAGTGAACAATTTCTTGTTCACCTTTGTTAGTCAAAACAGAAACTACTACATCACTGGGTTTTTCACCAGAAGTAGCCTTTGGCTTAGAGTTCTTTGCCTTACCCTTTTTCCTGTTTTTCACCAGTAACCCAAGTATCTCATGATGTATTTTAACCATACCAAGTATTTGTTGGTTAAATAATGCATTACTTTTCATGAATTCTCTTAGGGTAGCCTCTCTAGGGTGATCATTCCCTTTGGCATTTGTTGCTCTACCAACATTCTTTGGTATCCACTTTTGAGTGGTCTTAGGAGCAACATGATCTTTCTTCCCATCTTTCTCATCAAGGTTACTTGAGAGAGAATTGGATTGACTATCCTTTTGCAGGTTAGTTGATCTCCAATTGGGAACATCAGATCTCGTCTTTGCTTGTACAAAGTTATTTCCTTTCTGTAATTATGACTATTACGAGAGGACTTTGTAGAGCGTTTATAGGCAGAACTTGGCTTGTCATAATTATGTTTCTTATGCCTAAAGGTTGGACGTTCACAACCTGGATCATTAGAAGATGCTCCGTTGTTGTTAGGTTTGATGTGAATCTCCAAAACAACAGGAATAATCGAGCCATTGGCTTTCTCATTCCTTTTACGGAATCTGCAACTTCTAGCCAAGTGACCTTTACCACCACAATAAAGGCAATTTTTGGTAACAAAAGGAGTGGAATGCTTGTTGTTACCTGGACGTGCGTGTGGAGCTTGATAAATCTTGCTCTTCTTCTCCTTGACTGGCTGTAGAGGTATATCACCTTGGGGATCACTAGTAGCCGGTTGAGAAGAATCCTTAGCCTTGACAAATTTCACCTCTTTGTTATTACTTGGAGCGTCTATTCCTTTATAGCCCAAACCTCGTGTGTCACGATGATTTTTACTCGCTCCTAACATTGAGGTTAATTTGTCAGAGTTATTGTTCAACTCTTTCAACGTCTTGATTTCGGCAAGAGCATTAGCCAGATTAACTTCCGAGCTATTATTCAACTCTTTTAATGTCTTGATTTCAGCAAGAGCATTAGCCAGATTAGTTTCCAGACGTTTTTCTCTAGTGAGAAAAGTGTTTTCTTTTTCTTCGAAACACTTTTGTTGAGTGACTATCTTAGCATCAGATGCAATAAGCTTTTCATTCAACTCACAGAGACTATGATGAATATTTGCCCTTTCCAGTTCTTTCGAACATAACTCTTTGTCAAGAGATTTTACTTTACTATTGACAATATCAAAGCCTATATAAAGACCTTGATAGCACCTTTTTAAATTCTTGTTATCTCGAGAGAGCTGAGATAAAATTTCAAGGAGCATAGAGTTGGGTGTGCTCTTCATAGAAGGAGTTAAAACCTTAACGATAGCTGAAACATCCTCTTCTACTTCTCTCTCAAAATCTGAATCGGGATCATCATCATCCACATGCATGTTCTTTTGGAGGATGGATTCCCAATCTTCAGACTCTACATCATTAACAGGAGTATCCTATATAGTAGATCCAATCAGGGCTTGTTCAGTCCTTGATTGCGAAGAAGAAGTATCGTTAAGATTTGGTTCAATACTGTTGGCGCGGTCCACTTCTGCATGCATAACAAAAGTGCCTCCGGATAGTACGTTACAAGCGTTTACGCTTAGGACCATTACTCACAAGCCTCGATAAACACAGACAGTTACGTCTTTAATGTGTTCACCTGCTCTGATACCAACTGAAAAAGAAGGGGTACCGAAATACTACCAACTTTTTGTTTTGGCTCGTGAGTCTTATGGTTGAAGTATGAACGATCTCAAAAATCAATATCCACACTTATAACTGGAGTTGTTAAACCTCGACAAAGAGTACTTTGGAGTCAACTTCACAGTTATGCAATAACGTACTACTTGGTGCCTTAATTATAAATCAGAGTTATAATGCGGAAAGTAAAAGCACACAAGACACCAAACATTTTTTTAACGAAGAAACTGCCTTGCAGAAAAACCTCGGGACCTCGTCCAGTTTGAACACCGCCCAGTACAAACTGACTACAAACACTAGCCTACCATAAGACTTCGGTCTGGGATGTAGCAGAGACCAACTCAAGCCCTCCAAACGAATTGGCTACTGTCGCCTTCCTTACGTCTCTGGATCCCCCACAGATCGTCACGCACTTGATTCCCCTAGCTGACGTCCGTTACAGGCCTAGGAGTTGCTTTGACCGCTGTCAAAGGCCTGTGTCAGCAATACTGGGTTTTAAACCAAACTGTTGACGTATGGTGTAACTGTCCTCTTCAGTTTACCATACACAAGATGACTTCCTTCGGAATCCAGAAGTGAGATATGGCATACGAGATGTTCATATGCAAATTCAAATAAATGATTCAGAACTTCAGTATTCAGAACCAAACCATGACGTAGTATTCGAATCTCGGAAAAACAGTATTTCGAGTCTACACAACAAAAGTGTGAGTCACGAGCTCTCTTATGTTAGCTCATACAAGTATATGCAATCAATCCGACAGAGCCAGACTAGGTAAGAAGAGACACAATACTATGATGGATTAAATCTCGTAGTACTACCGAGATAACATCACATTGCTATATCCAACTCAAAAGGTTTTAGGAAAAACCTTTATATTAGCTTAGAGACTGAGAAGAAAAGAAAGCTCTAAGCAATATGGAACGTCATAACTTCAACACAAATACCGCAAGCGATAAAGTGGAGTTATCTTAAGACACACTGATCACAAGTGATCAAGTCATAACGTAAAGCTAAAGATGAGAGTTATGTTTATGTCTTTTGTAGCAAAAGTGTAAAAGATAATGGAATCGCGTTATTTAGATTCACTAACCTCTTGAATGATGAAGCCGGATGTATTCGTTTGATCTTCAGTCTTTCTTCAACTCTTCAAGTAGTGATTCTAAAACCTACCAAAATGTTCCACAACCTAAAGCTAACTCTCTCATGACTTCACCTAATTGTGTGTTGTTTAGCGGTCGAGATTTGATCACTAAAGTTGACAACTAAGCTAGAAATACCAACACTTAGTGAGGTTGACCGAGCCATGCTCTAACAATCTCCCCCTTTGTCAATTTTAGTGACAAAAACTCTTTACATAGATGAACGAGAAATTTCAAACCTAAGTTCTACGCTTCGAGTTCTTCTACTTAGCTTGACATCACACCAATAGTACTTGCAAAATATGTCTTTCTGCAAACACGATATGTACTATTGAAAAATACTGATAACTAATACATTTACTCCCCCTGAATGTAAGTTCGGATGTGAAAAAGAAGGGGTACCGAAATACTACCAACTTTTCGTTTTAGCTCGTGAGTCTTATGGTAAAGTCTGGACGATCTCAAAAATCAATATCCAAACCTCTAACTGGAGTAATCTCGACAGTTAGGTAATAACGTACTACTTGGTGCTTTAATTATAAATCAGAGTTATAATGCGGAAAGTAAAAGCACACAAGACACCAAACGTTTTTTTAACGAGGAAACTGCCTTGCAGAAAAACCTCGGGACCTCGTCCAGTTTGAACACCGCCCAGTACAAACTGACTACAAACACTAGCCTACTATAAGACTTCGGTCTGGGATGTAGCAGAGACCAACTCAAGCCCTCCAAGCGAATTGGCTATTGTCGCCTTCCTTACGTCTCTGGATCCCCCACAGATCGTCACGCACTTGATTCCCCTAGCTGACGTCCGTTACAGGCCTAGGAGTTGCTTTGACCGATGCCAAAGTCTTGTGTCAGCAATACTGGCTTTTCAACCAAACTGTTGACGTATGGTGTAACTATCCTCTATCAGTTTACCATACACAAAATGACTTCCTTCGGATTGTTAAATCCAGGTCATACGGAAATCTACTTCTTGAATCGGGGCTGACACGCAAACCAAGTAAGCAATGCCCAATTCGAATCTACCTCAGTTATACACGAAGAACCACTTAAGGAACTTATATAACTGGAGCCAACTATGTCTTACAACACCGAGTGCAGCCGTGCGTTGCTACCTTTCCAACCTTGTTGAGTAACGTATCAGTTCTTGAATAGCCGTATATCAGAAGAGACGGACTTTGGAATAGACAAGAACGTGATCAGGTTACCAAGGTTACAGGTTAATCTGATTTCAACCAAAGA
>JAJJMA010007217.1:0-12314 GCA_023529015.1 Papaver nudicaule
AAAAGAAGGGCTTGCATACTATCTTAAGGGCTCAAAGCAAGTTTCAAGAAAAAGAGATCGATGCACTGTAAGTAGATGATAATATTGTTTGCTTTGTAAAAGTCAAAGCTTGGTTCAAAAATTGAAAAAAAACTGCTTTCGTTATTAGGGAAAGAAAAGAGGAGAAAAGTTGATAAAGGGAGGCATATGATATGATTCCCAGGCAGGACCATGTTTTTACCTTGACATGATAATAAAGTCATGAAGAAGATGATTAACAAACTATTATGTGATGTGGATAACTATTGCTTTTTTTTAGTTGGAAGATGATATCCCCAAACGGCTATCTAGGTAATTAAAAAAAGTCATGTTAGCTTTATTTTTGTGATTTGGAAGGAAGGTTTTCAAAAATCCCAACATAATAATCCCTGCAGTGCACTCACATGAGTAAAATAATATTAGCACTAGCCGTTGAGGGTAACGTAAGTTAGGTAGTGGTGATGGCGTGCCTTTTCATTTTCATATTTTTGTTTCATCTCCGGTTGGAACAACTCGATTAATTCTCGTATTAATTTAGAGATTTGGAATTAGATTGACATGGATGGAGGAGCCAGGCAGAGGAAGGATTTTTTTGTTTTGTTTGAAAATGAAATCTAAGACTGAGAGTTTTTTTTTTTTACCACAAATGCATCTCGCCTTAAATGATAGACCACCATCCATCAGAATAACCATTTTTGCTCCTGTCGATTTGGTCAATACATTTCTATGACTCTTTGACTATCAAACAAATTTTCGAATTCGAATTTGAATTTTGGGAATAGGAACACACACTTTTACACCTGCTGCTACTGTGGATGTAGCATGACTGGTGGTTGTTGTTTGGTAACATTTGACTTAAAAAAAAGAGTCTCTTTGCTTCTTTTTTTTAAAAAATAATTTCCTTCCTTCCTTGTAGAAATGGCTTTACCTGACTGGCTCCTCCTTTTTTTTGTTTCCAGGCTCATATATCTCGTGAAGGACTTGGCTTGATTCACATGAGGATGAGGTGCTGGCTGGCTGGTGATATCTACATTTATCTTTTTTTTTTTTTTGGCAAAACATGGCATGATGAGTTAGCTAGCACAGCGGCATCTCTAACGGATTTAATGGGGGTCCGAGGAAATGAATAGAACCCATTATAGTTGCCCGTCGAAAAAGGTTTTTTTTTTTTTTTTTTTTTGGTATTTCAATCCAACAGTGAAAAAGCATTCCACTGTTGGATGAGATACTGTAGTAGTAAAAAAACACTGTATGTATGTATGTGTTTTTTTTTTTTTTTTTGATATGTATGTATGTGTTGCCTTCATTCAATTCGCAAGATCGGTGCGTCACTTACACGGTTCCCTTTCTATGTATGTATCAGTTGAGTATTTATTTAATTTCAAAACGGAATAATATATTCTTGTTGTTTTTATTTTATTACTCGAGCTCTGTTTCCTTGTTTGTATCTGAGAACTCTTATCTATCATCAGTCAATTTAGAACTGAACTGAACCAGACCAGTACACAGTAACAGTAACACATACAGTATCTCTTTTCTTCCTTCAATCCTCCTTCCTTGCTTCCATTCTGAGCAGACTAGACACTACAGTAACTATCTCTCTCTCAGTCTCTCTCTCTCTCTCTCTGAAGCAAAATAGCGAACACCTTTGACGGACGGAGTATTATAGCAGTGAGTGAGCTAATGGTAGAGTCTTGGACTAGATTTTAAACACAGACAGACAGAGACAAAGACAAAAGAAAGAAAGAAAGAAGAAGAAAAACGGATGGTGATGATAACGGTGAACCGAAGAAGACGCGCCTCATCATTAACAACAACCACCACCTTCACAAAAATCATGTGTTGTTGTTACTAATAAAGCAACCAAACTTTCTCTCTCTCTCTCTCTCTCTAGGTAATGTAATCATTCATCAACCTTCAACTTCACTCCATTCTAATACTATACTAGTAGTGTATAAATAACAAAACCCCATGGATCCTTCCTGGTTTACCAAGTTTACTCCATCCAAAACCTAACCTAATTAGTAGTCTGTTCTGTTAGTTAGCAAGACCCTATCTCCCTCTCTACCCACTTATTAACTAATTCCAATTGATTGATTGCAACATTATTAACCACCACCATTACTCCACTCTTTAATTTGGAATCAATCTCATTTGCTACTACTTAACGGGGTTCTTTCCTTCATCTGCTACTGCTACTGCTACTGCTACTGTTATTACACCAATCAATCTTGGGCTTGCTTAAATGGGGGGGACTACTACTTGTTTAGCTGATGAGATTAGTAACAATAATAATCAAGAGGAGGAACAACAAGATTTGAAGAATTTGAGTCTATCGTCACTGATTATTCGAGAAGACCAAGAAGAAGAAGAAATTCAAACAGCAGAAACTGAAATTGAAGAAGAAGAATGTTGCAGTGTTTCGATATCATCTGATTCGTTATGTACATCAAACGAGGAGAGGAACCACAGTAGCAACAGCAGTACTACCAGTACTAGTAGTAGTAGTTCTGAAGAGGAGTCATGTTCTTCCCCGCCGCCACGCTTGGACTGGCCTATTAACAACAACAGCAAATCATCCCCTACTAGTACTACCAGCAATGTCATCACTGGAGTTAAAAAAGCTGATGATGAGGGTGAGAAGCCTCGTTTGGAGGTTGTAGCAATAGAGAATGTAGATACTACTACTACTAAACTGGAGAAACAAGTCTCTGTTAATAAGATCTTCTCCGGTACCCATCCCTTAGCTCATCCTTCTTCATTTCCAATTCCACACCCAATGCTGTTTTCTAATTGACTGATTTTTGTTTCTTTTGTTATGTGTTCAATTAGAGATCGAAATGATGAAGGAGAGGTTTTCGAAACTGTTACTTGGTGAAGATATGTCTGGTTCTGGGAAAGGGGTTTGCACCGCTTTAGCCATTTCAAACGCCATTACCAATCTATGCGGTATTGCTACTACTACTACTACTACTACTACTACTACTACTACTACTACTATTTGATTAACAATTCGTTCGATCTTGTTTTCCTCGACATGCAATTTTAGCAACAACAGAAACTTATTTGGAATTGTTCTCCTCTGTGATGAATTTTAGCCACCCTCTTTGGGCAGCTATGGAGATTGGAACCGGTATCACCGGAGAAGAAATCAATGTGGGAAAGAGAAATGGAATGCCTTTTATGTGTCAGCGATCACATTGTCGAATTAATACCGTCCTGGCAAACATTTCCTGATGGAACCAAGCTTGAGGTAACCCTTCCGACTCGAATCTGAAATATAAGATTCTTATCTTATGACATTACCTTACATTCTAAATGTAGTATGAAACAATCCCTTCGCATTTTTAAACTTTAGGTAATGCCTTCTAGTGTCAATTTCTGAGTAACTAATAGCCATGAAAACTTGGATGGGCATGCGAACGGTGTATGAATGAGCATCGCCATGACCTCTTATCTAATTGTTAACGTTTTCCACCTTTATGGCTCAGGTCATGACTTGCAGACCCCGGTCAGATATTTGTATCAATCTTCCAGCGCTTCGCAAACTGGATAACATGCTTCTTGTAAGATTCCCTCAGCCTTTTTGTTGTTTTCTTTATCATTTTAGGCAGGAACTGTTAATTGAGGCTTTTTATTATCTCCAACAGGAAATACTAGATAGTTTTAGAGACACAGAATTCTGGTATGTTGACAAAGGGATAGAAGCTCCAAATGCTGATGGCTCAGCTTCTTTCCGTAGACCCTTGCAGCGCCAAGAGGAGAAGTGGTGGCTACCTGTACCTCGTGTACCACTGGGTGGTCTCCAGGAAAGTTCACGGAAACAGTTGCAGCATAAGCGTGATTGCACAACCCAAATCCTTAAAGCTGTCATGGCCATTAACAGCATTGCTTTAGCTGAAATGGAGGTGCCTGAATCTTACTTAGAAGCTCTGCCAAAGGTAATATGATCCTCACTTGTAATGAGCCTCCACTATAGTAACCTCAAGTAAAAAGGTGGGCTTCAATGTTTGATTTTGTACGTATCAGAATGGAAGAGCTAGCTTGGGAGATGTCATACACCGTTATATTACATCAGATCAATTCTCTCCAGAATGTCTTCTCAATTGTCTCGATCTAACACCGGAGCACCAGGCTCTAGAGATTGCTAATCGTGTTGAAGCCTCCATATATGTGTGGCGGCGAAGAACAAACATGAGAACTGCACACAGTACTTACCGCTCCGCCTCAAAATCATCGTGGGAGATGGTCAAAGACTTGATGGTCGTTGCTGATAAGAGGGAATTGCTTGCAAACAGAGCTGAAAGCCTCTTGCTTTGCCTGAAACAGCAGTTCCCTGGTCTTTCACAGACTACCTTGGATATGAGCAAGATCCAATGCAATAAGGTATTAAAACACTTTTCCTGCTAATTGCTTGAATTTCAGTTTATTGAACTAATCCGAAATTTCTCTGCGGCCGAAGAATCTGAAACTTTTACCTCTTTCAGGATGTTGGAAAATCCATTCTGGAGAGCTACTCACGAGTTCTAGAGAGCCTGGCATTTAATATTGTGGCTCGTATTGATGATGTTCTGTATGTAGACGACTTGTCCAAGAATTCAGATCAGTTATCATCAGTTCCTACCATCAGCGTGATTGCTCACAAGAGGGTTTCCATTCCATATTCGTCTGCACCTGTCTCAAGCGCTTCTCCCTACGCAACGGCTTACACCACTCCGAGTTTTTCACCAGCACCTACGGCTAGCCCTGCAAAAGGGGGAGTCCTGAACAGCATGAAGCCAAATCACCGTGGGTTTGGAGTAAAGAAGGTATTAACAGATTATCTTGGTGTTGAGAACAGGAGCAGAAACACAGGAAATATCACGGATTCTTCAGATTCAGTCCCAGGCTCGTTTCGAGCATCTTAAAGTGAGGTCAGTCAATTGACAGAGGAAATGTTCATATCCCTCAATTCACACAGGAACTCCTAATTCCTGGCACAGCCCAGACCAGGAAATGACTAAAGTTTATATAACTTCGACAAAATGCTCAGCAAGTTCTCCTGAGAAATGTTATGTGAACATGAAGAGATTGAGAGAAATTTAGAGAGTGCGATGATGCATGCTAAAATCATCCTACTGTTTTATAATTCTTCTTGTGTGATGAGTTGTCATGTGTGACAGTTTGATACTGATTTTTTTCCCCACATTACTGAACTTGATCCTGTATATCAACTGAATAGAAATTGTGTGCAAGTTTACCATGTAGTAATTGTGTATTGATGCATTATCCCATTTCACTAGTACACAAAGCTAAAAATGTGAGTGAGACTTGGTATGTATATGGAGTTTGATCCTACTGTTGGCAATTTGGCAAGGAAATGGAAGAAGAGGAAGAAAGAATGATAACCACACCACACCTTTTTTTCATTTACTTATGGGGAGGAAGGAATTGTTTGGGCCTGCTAGCTGCCTGTATTCCCTGATTCACTGGACTCTAACAAGGCCCAGTATTGCCTGTATTCCCTGATTCACTGGACTCAAACAAGGCCCAGTATCGTTTGTTGTATACGGCGGGCTGACTCAACCTCACCATTTTTTGTTGATTTTCGTTAAAAGGAGAGCAAAAAAAAAAAAAAAAAAAAAAGATTTAAGGAGTGCAAAAATCGGGTTGACTCATTAATTATGTCGATTTCTATATTGGCTGCTGAAACATGCAAATTAGATACGCCATCAATGCCGATAGGCTGCCGATTTTTAGGTATATGTGCTTCATAGATTATAACACCCACCATATTCAAAAAAATATAGCGGGCGTCGGATTCCTTGGCTCCCAAGGGTTGCCAAATCCATAAAAACTAAGCTATCCACGGGGCGCAAAATTTAATAACTCTATTATAGCCGCCGAGCTGGAGCTGCTAAGCACAGGCCACCAGTTTAGTGGAGGATAAATATAGGAGACAAGGCCAGCAACTGTTGTGGAATAGAAAAAGAAAAAGGAAACAGTGGAGTAAATCTATGAAGGAATAAATAAATATACCAAACTTTAGGTTTGCTCATGGGATGGCAGTCATGGGTTAACTAAATGCCTCAGTAGTACTAGATTAAAAACAAAGAACCTTTTCTAGATAAAGAAAACTGCAATGGTATGTAGCAAAAATACATCAACCGTTGACGAAAAATAGAGTCTAAATGCTCAATGAAAGAAAATCATGAATGATGCTGCTAACTTAACGCATAACTGGATGATAGTTTTTTTTAGATCAAAAGGAACTGGGTGATAGTTTCACTGGAACATCATTCCTTGAATCGATTGCTGCGAATAATGAGAAACCAAGAGCAGTAGTTGATGAGGACATGTAATGCGCAATGAAGAAGGACTGCACCTGACATTGTCAATACACATTTGCACGCACAGATGCTAGCTGTAACTGGCCAAGTAAATAAAATTAAGTGTGAAATGCAATGGAGTGAGTCATAACTGATAATCAAACTAACCAAAAGTTGAGGATACCTGAGTTGAATGCATGGTGTCTAGAATCTCGTACGTTATAGTGGTGTCGGCAAAAGAGGTAACACAAATGCCTTGATGGATCGGGGACTAATATTTTGATTACTGGAAACCATATCCATTCCAACTCTTTTAGTCTTGATATTGTGGGTACACACATTAAATGATCCAGAATGGACTACCGAGGTCACAACACTCTGACTCATAGAATCAAAAGCCAAAGGCCGCACAATACTATAACTCGAAACATAGTGCATTGGGTAAGAGCTGTGGTGAATCCATCCGTTATCTTGCAGTACCCAAATATTTGTCTTCCGGCCGACGCCTTTATCACAGTGTATACAAGCGATAGACCCCTCGAACACTGCAAGACAATTATCACCTCTTTGTTGAACTTTTTCTGGCAACGCAATCACCTTACATTGATAGTTGCAACTGTCGACGTCCTCCTCAAACTTATTGTTCCCTATGTCAAGAGCTACAATTCTATTATTACCTTCTCCTTCACTCCAATACAAGACTCCATCACGCTGAATTACACGACATCTTTGTAAACATTTCGGCATAGTAACATCTTGACCACCACCACACGAGACTTGATAAGTTCTCCACTTATCCGAATCCGAAGAGTATAATTCAATCTTAAAATTTGTTTTCCCTGTGCTAAATTGAGGGATACGAATCACTTTGTAACCGCTGATCATACTCGACGTTGTACAAATCAAACCCAACAAGACTATCACTTTACGAGTGGGTGCACTTAACGAAACTGATGTCTTCAGAAGAGGATTGCATACATGGTATTTGGTATGATGATGTTTTGTTGTTGAGCATAGAAGTAAACCATTGTTTGAAGCAGCCAAAATGTATAGCTTCTTCTCTGGCCGATGAGCTAATTTGGAACGCATAAAATCTAAAGAAAGCAGCCCATCAAACTTAGATATAGCAGATTGTGCGTGAGATGATGAAAATTGGACATAATCATTTACGGAAACATTTGCATCATGAACGATCCTTGTCCATGGTTTGAAATCATTAACATCCAACCAACTAGTTATGAAGATTGGATTTGAAAGAATTGATAGCCACTGTTTGGAAACTAACCTGAATTGGAAGATTAATCTCCATGAGATGCCAAGGAAAATCTCAAAGAGTACATCGTCATGTATACTTATCATCATCTTCTTTGCCATTGCTTTAATTTGTTCTCTTTTCGCCTCTTGGTCTAATCCTCCTTTTACCTCTAGTTAGTTTATTAGGGTTTTGGCAGTAAGGATTTTTAGGCTTTGCTCCCTTACAAAATGAACGATCTAGGGACTACATAGGATAGGCGGCACGCCACTACGTTCAAAGTTGCGAGTAAGTCGCCCTAATTCTTGTTTCATTGAGTTAAACACGATGGATTAACCATCTCGAGCCTCACTGGCTAGTTAGCCTGATCACAACCCGGACATTAGAATTTTCAAGGTGAGATAGGCCCATGGATTTCTACATGGTATCAGAGCGGGTGTTTGGGTGGTGTGTGGACATTGCATTCGTCCGTTAAAAGATTTGTTGACCCGATTACGGTATTGTTGGACCCAGTAAGGGTACCGTTTATTTGTGTTTGGTCCAAGAAGGGTCTTATCTGTCCCTGACTCTGTGTGAGGAGGGTGTTGAGAGTAGTCCCACATCGTCCGATATCCTGGATGTGTGAAGTATATATAAGTCTTGGACAACCCTAACCTTGTAAGTCGGTTTTCAAGGTGAGTTAGACCAATGAATTTCTACAAAACATAGGATAAGGGGCACCATGTTTTCCTTTTCACTTCCTATAGATTACTTTCTATAGTACATTATGAAAATGTATTAAAAATACATATTTAAATGTATTAAGAGTCCACTCTAGACCTTGGCCTGTATCTTATTGATCAATACTAAATTATGTGTTGCATATCTCTAGCCTATATTTACATGAATGGGTGAAATCCTAGGTATCCAGCTGGACCACACATCCGTGGGCTATATGACCTGCAACACTCCCCCTTGTGCGGTTCAAAAGTAAAACTTTAAATGTTTTGCTTCATTAAAGCAAAATATCTGGTGGAGAAAAACCTTGAAAAAAAGAAAGAGTACAACATCGTTAGTCTTGGTAAGATTCTTTGTTAGAGTTGGTCGGTGACTTCTGTTGTAGCTTCAAATGTAGTTCTTCAAATGTAGCTCTCCTCGATGACTATGTCTAATTCAATTGCCTCCCATTTAAACTGTACCAACAAAAGCAAGAGGAACAAACCTGAACCAAGGAAAAAAAATACAAAATTAAGTAATCTTAGAACAAAGTTGGACTCGCATTTGTTGCCTCGTCAAAACCTTTACAAGGAAAAACCCAGCGGGACAAAACCTTGAAGAAGAAAAATGAGTACAACGTGATAAGTCTTGAAGTACGCCTATGTTGATGTTGATGTGAATAACACCATCGTCTTTGTGGAAGTTAATTGTTTCACTTGAAGATGTTGACTCGGCAATGGTGTTCTATTTCTTTGATTCTGATATGGTTCAGTAATATCAATGCAATCTTCAAGTATTCAGCATTCAAACAAATGCATATTCAACTATATGGTTTTTAATTGATAATCTTAAGACGTAATAACAAAAACCAAAATTTATGTCAAGCAGGTTGTTTATGATAAGGCCATGGATTTGTTTGTAGAGGAATCAATTCAAGAGATTATTCCTTTTTGGCCAAATTTGAGTAAAATCCCTTTGCATTTGTGGAATGCAAAAGGAATTGGTATGATAACTAGTGCTTTGGGAATTCATCTTCTAGCTGACAAGAACACATTAGCTAGAACAAGGATGAATTTTGCAAGAGTGTGTGTAGAAATTGAGGCTGATTTCGAATCTGGAATCAATTCCAATCTCATTTGGTGGGAAAGAATTCAACGTCCATGTAGAGTATTCCTGGAAACCCCAAAGATGCTTATAGTGTGCCCACATTTGGCCATTCTTGTAACCAATGCCCAAAGGTGAAGAGGATCCGGGCTCTAAAGTGGAGCAAAGCAAGTTATGAAGGTGATGAAAAGATACCCGAGTTAGCTGTGGGTTTGGAAGATGGGTCTTCAAAGGTTGGAGGCAAGAATGCAGAGACCAATGAGCAGATTAATCATGTCCTAATTATTGATCTTTTTCAAGTAGTGGAGGTTGCTGTAAATCCAATTGTGGAGAATGTAGTTAACAATGTTGTTTCCATAACCCCAAATATGGAACTGGGGCATTTTGCCAAAGGAGTTTTGAATGTGTACTCTTCAAGGGAAAATAAGAGGATCCAAAAGCAATGTGATATTCCAACTAGTCATTTGAGTCCCTTTGCTTCTGTATATTCGACTTCTGAAGTTGCAAACCTTCACAGCTTACCTGGGATTAGAAAGTTGTCTCAAGAGATGGAGATAACTTTTGTGGTCATGAATTGATGATCAAGTGATTTGTGTGACTATTGACAATAAAGATGATAACTTGAGTCATGGAATTGGAGAGATAAAAGAATCTTGCAATAAAGAAGAGGTTATTCCTACCAACTCCTTGTCAATTATAATTGATAAACCAATTCAAGAGGAAGAACAATATCAAGTAGGGCTGGATGACAGTAAAGATTCAGAGTATGAGAAATTGATGTTGATGTAACGGTTGTTGAGAAATTGAAGCCATTAGAAGAGGTTTCTCAATATAAACCAATGAACATGCAACAAAATATGGAGAAACTTATGATTTTCGGTTCCAAACTTCTCCTTCATCGTGGAGTTAAAGAAACTGAGGTGAAAAGTATTCTTGGAGGAATTGTTGACTCTTTTCATTCCTGACCAGTTAAGGATATATGTCCCAGCTAGGAAGAGTTGGGGAGAGGAAAAAGAACCCCTAAACCCAAAAAGAAGTTCGAAGGCACTAGTGGGTTTGTTACTATGTAATGCATTGTTTAGGTTTGTCTAAATTTTGGATTATCTGATTGTGCTAGCTTTTGCATGTTCTCCTGCTCATGTATTGTGCTTTTGAATTGTCGTCGACTCTGGGCGCCTAACTTCTTGTATCTCTTTTTTTTTTTTTTTTTTTTTTTTTAAATAAAATAAAATTTAACCTTTTTATGGCAACAAAATAAATAAAAATAATAATCATTCAAAAGTATTCATAAACCTTTCGTAATTTTTTAAGAAATCATTTGTAGTTGGATGGATGGAAAAATCTAATAGATGTAGTCATTATCAGCAACAACAAAGAAAGAAGAATGACCACCATGGTGGTCATGATGAAAATTCAAGGAAGATGCATACCATTGGTTGGGAAAAATTGCCCAGCCGCATATAATATGGAGTATGCTATGCATTTCTAAATATCTTGGAGCACCATTAAGCTCACCTGTCATTCCATCACCTCCGCACTCTGCTAGTTTAATCTGGAAGGGGCTGGCCAAGGCGTCGTCAATGTTTAATGTAATTTGTTTTTCCAGAATTGGAGATGGTATGAACACGACCATTAGCGACTTTTGGATACCAGATCATTGCCCTATGCTCAACCCGGTTCACCTGGAGAGACCTAATTCAGGCTCAAATTCTTGGAACCATCAATTGATGTCTCAATCCTTTTCTATACAGGTTGCTCAGACTATCTTCGGAATACATATTCCGAACTCTGATTCGGAAGATACGTGGATTTGGCCATACACAAAATCAGGGGAAATATTCTGTCAAGACGGGGTACCGGATACTAATTCTCAAACATCAATCAGAGTCTATCCTTCATGCGGTGACACAACCATCAGACAAGAAAATATGGAAACTGTACTGTCCACCAAAAATCAGACTTTTCATCTGGAAAGTCACTAGAAAGGGATTAACATCTCTTGAGCTACTACACAGGAGAAACATTACTACTAACAATATTTGTGTTTACTGCGCCATTGAGGTAGAATCTACTGAGCATCTGCTTTTCCAATGCCCGAGAGTCGTACTGATTTGGAACATCATCTTCAACCAATACAAACAACACATCAGACAAATGTATTATGACTGTCTTCAACAACATTAGTCCATCAATATCCAGTTCCTCTTACAACTACAACTTCAGGATGAGGAGAGGGGCCTACTGATGTTCTCAGTTTGGCATATTTTGCTTGATAGAAATGCAAATATGTACTCAAACAGAAGCCCCACCCCATACCAAATAGCTCAACTTGCAATTACAATGTGGAAAGAATTTGTTTGGGCACAAATTCATTTACTTCCATATTCCCCTCAAGCTCTTCCACAGCAAAGAAATGATGGTGGTAGTTCGTCTAGACAAGCAATTGATGTGACTTGGGAACTTCCTCCCCCGGACTGGATCAAAATTAACACTGATGGAGCTGCCAAAGGACAACCTAGACTGGCGGGAGCAGGAGTTATCAGTAGAAATTCTAATGCAGAAGTAATTCAAGCGGTGGCTGCTCCGATTGAGAATGTGACAGCTATTGTGGCTGAGACCTGGGCTCTTCTTCTAGAGGCACGAATGGCGAATCAATTCAATTGGCGAAAGGTCAAGGAGATCATAATGAAGGCTGAATCGATACCATGTACTTAGAACACATGGTCAAGGAGATTAGATCTCTCACGGCTAGTATGGATCACACTAGAATCACACATGTCTCCAGGGAGGCAAATCAAGCGGCAAATGCGCTGGCTAATCAAGATGTTACCAGGATTCTTCGGAATCCAACAAATCCAACTAGTTATGTCTGGGACTATATAGCCCCGAGCTTCCTTCATCAAATTCTAGTCTCGGATAAATTGGATTTTGGTAAC
>JAJJMA010007238.1:0-10644 GCA_023529015.1 Papaver nudicaule
TGGAGGTCCATGGCCGTCTTCTTTCTCACGGCTATCTTTGCTCCCTTGGAGCTAGAGTATATATTTTCCTAGCCTCCCCTCTATTTATGGGTCCCACTGATCCAAATCCTAGAGGATTATGGATTTTATTAAGTCCATAATACTCTAGTTTCCTAATCGAGCTCGGAAATCTGGCAGCTCACGTATTTCTTCAATGCACGATTTTTACAGCCCAATCCGTGAACAATTAGAAGGCGCTTCCTTCACGAAAGTTTTTCCTCTGTGAGTTCCCTACAACATACTAAAAATTAGGAATTTTATCAAATATAGGTTGGCCTGGGCGATTTTATGAATGGATAACATTCAAGCTGTTCGGAAATCCGAAAATAACATAAATGTTATGCTTATCTTTTGCGTCCTATGCCTAACTTCCCAATAAGATTATTATGCCATGTAACATGGCTTATTATAATTATTGTGGCCTATATTTAGGTCTTATATTGACAATTCTTATGCATTCTTGATGATGGCTACGCTGTGATAACATCATTCGTCTGTTTTTCCTGATTATGGACTTGCTTCTATAAATCAGCGCTATAATTCTTAATCATGGCTCATGGATATGACTTATATTATTTTAGACATTCATATGTCTTCATTACTCAGAGAATTGGTTCATTACATGCCACAAGCCAATTTCTCATACTTATGGCAAATTGAAAGTCGTATTTATTTGACTATTGCCACAGAGAGTTGCTGAAATCCTCTCAGTCTAAATGGCGATTGCATAGCTCAATCCTTAGACTTATCTTATCTAAATGGCGGTTGCTAGCTCAACCCTTAGATGTATCTCATTGGTTTAAATGGTGATTGACCGGTTCAATCCTTAGACCAAATCTCAAGAGATATTCAAGCTTATCGCTTAAATATCTATCTTATCGCAAAGTCCTGAGTTTACCAGTAATTGGTACGACTTGCACCTAGTCATCTTTGACTTAACAAATATTTAACAAATCTTACGAGAATCAAGATTAGTTACATGGGGGGATATTCTTTAGGGTTTTGGTTTGGCGGTCTACGGCACGTGTGATTGCAACGGCTCAATCACTTAACGGGAAAGAAACCAAATCGTGTGAACGTTGCTGAGAAGATGGGATAAGGTAGTGGGTTGTTAGTCTTCCCTATTATTAGGCGCAAGACTCTTAACAACTGACCCCACTCGTTCCTCACTCCCACTCTTCCACTTCTTCCACTTCTTACGAGATCAGTTGGAATTCTATTGCTATAAATAGGTCACTCGACCAGTTTGGAAATATAACAACACGAACGAACAAGTTCAACAGTTTAATTCAGTGCAAGTATAATCAATCTGTCTTATCGATAATTGATTAACTCTTCTCATTCAGCATCCAATATCTAGTGAGAACTGAATATCCATTCTTTCTTAGCAATTTAATCATCAACATCACATAAATTATAGCAATTCTCTGATCTCATCTTTCTCTGCTTCCCTCCCTAAACCAACCCTATATCCTCTTCTTGTAACTGAAGCAATACTCGAACGGCCATTTCTTGGTTTAGGCGAGTCTTGTTCGATCTTGACCTCTCGAATACCATTATAACTTCTTATTACATTATCACACTTCACACTTTACCCCTCAGATTCTCTTTATTGTTTTACACCTAAAACATTTGGCGACCACAGTGGGAGGTCATTATCTCGGTTATAAGAAAATATGGTTGAAACCAGGAGGCAGAGTTCAGAGAACACAAATTCTCTGAATATCTCTAGTAATCCCACGAGTTCATCTACTGCAAGTGGGATCACAAATACCCAAGTTAGTGGCGCCATCACATCTGCTGGTCTCACCACCCAAACCGTGAGCTCTATCCCAAACAGAAACCCTAATTTTGTGTCTGCCTCAACCCAGATAGGATCAATCTTATCCAACTCTTCCTTGGGCGTGTCATCTCCTCTGGTGGGATCCACCACGCCTATCCTATCCAATATCACGTCCCCCCTATCTCATATGGTGGGGACTACCAATACCACTATCTCTCCTACTCCTTACACTCCTATCTCAAGCCGCACAGAAGCTTTTCTCTTCGGGCCCCGCACAGGAGAAACAAGGAGTACTGAAGACTCACCTAGCATCATGGATCTCATGAAGACCAACAAGATCTAGCCTTAAGTCAGAATAATATGGTGAAAACCCAGATGGAGTTGCTGACTTGCTTGAGGACTCTTTCAGAGAAGCTGACGCCTCCAACAAACCCAGGGTTTGCACGTGCAGATTCCCTTACTCATTCCAACAGGGCGGGTCCTTCTCAGATTCATATTATTCCTGATGATCAAGACACTCGTGTCCACACTATACGTGACCCAAGCACGGGTTCTCAACACAACTTTGTTACTCGTGAAGATTTACAGAATCTCTTGCAAGCTCAGAGTGTGGAGAATTCAGATTTGTTTCATCGTCATCAACCTCCATATCCAATTGAAATTCAACGTGAGTCTCTTCCTGAAGGATATGTCATGCCTTCATTTTCGATGTATAATGGTATTGGGAATGCCCGAGAACGTATCTCTCGCTTCCTAGAATCATTGGGAATACATGAAAGAAATCAAGTTGTATGTCTCAAAGAATTCTCGAAATCTCTGACGGGAAAGACATACACTTGGTATAATAATCTAGCCCCTAATAGCATTCTCAGCTGGAGATGGTTAATGCTTTCCTCAAGAAGTACTTCTTCGTGTCTGAGCAACTCACTCTCTCCGATTTGGGAAGACTTTATCAGCGAAACAATGAACATCCAAATGATTATGTGACGAGGTTCAGAACTCGTTTAGTGGATTGCAATGATCCGAACGTGACAGAGTTGCAGTTAGTGGAGCTTTGCATCAATGGAATGATACCAGTATATCGGGCCTTATTGGAGAATCTGGATATTAATAATTTCACCAAGCTCCATAAGTTTGCCAAACGATCCGCCACTACTGCACCTGCACTACTAGAAAGGCCCAGGCCTCTAAAAGCTGAAGAAAGCCGTGGTGAGACGCGTGCCAGCAAGCGACTCGTCAACAAGCAATATAGTTCTCTTCCCTCAGTTCATGCTGTCACTGAAGGTGTTAAGAGGAAGGCGCCTACTCCTGAGGCCCCACAATTAAAACGCGCAGCCCCAGCCCAATCTCAGGCTCCTACACGAGTCCCAGCTAATGCCCCTGCGCCAAAAGCACCACGACAACCAAGGGAATTTCCTAAAATTCCTGATTTCCCATGTACTATGGATGAAGTGATAGAGCTCCTGGAAGCATGGATTCAAGATGGTGCTGTCAAGTTACCTCCTGTACGGAGAGAGCCTACGGCACAAGAAATGATTGATCCCAAGTATTGTCATTTTCATCGATTCGTCAATCATCCCACCAGCGAATGTCATCGACTCAAACAAATCTTCAACGAAAAGATCGAGTCAGGAGAGTTGAACTTGGGGACTGAGGGTGTACATAAGAATCCACTCCCTCAGCACCAACCTCAACGTCAACACCAACCTCAACGTCAGCATCAACCCAACATTCGAAATTTCACCATCTCCGGAGAATCTGTCAAGCAAACTGCTAATTATTTGATGGAGAATTTATGCGAACTCTTGCATTTTTCTAGAAGTCAGCGAAGAAACATTTTCGCCGCCCTCAGCTGGATTGCTAGCGGCAAAGAACTACCTGTACCTGAAAAAGTTCAGCCAAAGCCTGATGAAGTCACACCAGAGATGATGGCGGGAGAACGTGTTCCAATACCAATTATCTCTGCTCGTCTCGAAGGTACGAATGTTAAGAAAGTTCAAATTGATGCTGGTGTTATGGTTAATTTGATCCCAATCAAAACACTCCAAGCAATTGGGATTTCTCGACGGGATGTCATCTACTATCCCACAGTGACAAAAGATTCAAAAGGAAATCTCCAAGATATATATGGTCATGTTACTTTGGATCTGAAGGTGGACTCTGCTCGCACCAAAGCGAAGTTTCATGTAATCAAAGAAGATGAGGAGCACGACATGATCTTAGGACGTCCCTGGCTCCATGGGAAGAGATTTGTACCTACAATCTCACCAGTAGTCATCAAAGGCCAAGAGTTCATGTTTGACCAAGAAAGCTGCAGCGTGGGAAAACTAGAGTACCGCGTGGGGTCCGAAACTCTGGTGATATTCAAAGAGGTACGTGATAGTGATTTGAAGTACTTTATTCAGAATTATTTACTTCATGGAAACCCTATCCAAAGTGTCCCCACACAAGGATTGGATAATTCTCCGACATGGGGACTTGATTGCATCAAGTCTATCAAACCCTCTGAGGCACCTCAGGAGGATATCAAGGCCACTTCCAATAGGTGGGTCCGGGCAAAGCAACGGTCTTATAGGCGAAAGACACCTGAGATGTCATGGGTTCCTAAGGCTGCTTTTCAAGAAGGAGATAATGTTATGCGACGCACTAACCGAAAAGTAACTTCTATTCCGGGGTCCACAGCAAACTGGGAGGGACCTTATGTTATATCTCGAGTCATGCCTGATGCACGATACATGATAAGTGCAATACATGAGAGGCTCTCAAACATGGTGGTCAACGGCAAATGGCTCAAGAAGATATGAAGATTCACTAGAGTTTATTTATTTCCTGTAATTTTCAATTCCTCCAAAATAAAAGTGCAAGCAATCTCTTGCCTTTTAACAATTCAATTCAAAAGGAATTCAAGTTCAAAACCTATGAGTTCAAAATAATCAATTCCTACAAACCCTTTGTTCATAAAACCAAATAAAAGCAAAATAAAATTCTTTTGCTCCTGAAGCCTTTCAGAAACAACCATCTAATGAAGATTTCGCTCCTTCATCGACTGCTTTCTTCATTAGAGCTATATCAGCAGCTTTCTTCTCCGTTTTTTCAGTTAACTTACGGAGTTCCTCAGTCATGGCAGCATGGTTCCTCTCTTCTTGCTTCACCAAATCATGGGTGAATTTGCCAACAGCAGCACGCCTTGTTCGGATGAATCGGATTCTCGCTTGAAACCATGACAAATTAGGTTTGAAGCCTTCAAATGAAGCAATCAACTCTTCTGCTTCATCTAATACCTCATTAGTCACATCCCTTAGTGGAATGGCGTCCATCTTCGAAATCAAGTTCATAAGGTCAGCTGCAACACCTGCAAGTGTATGAAAGTGGCCACGCTTTCCAGCAATAATAAGGTGACCATAGAGATTCCATATCTTTTTATACAGTGGGACGTGACCCTCAGGGACATTAAATCCTCCCACTAGTATATGACCAGGGAGAATCGCTTCATGAGGGGAGCTATATGCCAAACCAGCATGAGGAAACTCAAGAAGAGCCCGCCTAGTTGGAGTATTTCCACCAGCAGTGTCGGTGTCCTCAGAGACTCGTGTTTCTTTGACGACCAGCTGAAAGAAGGGTTCAAAACAAGCAGAAGTTTGATAATATGTTTCAAGCTATATAATAAAAGCTTGGCATAAGAAGGTTATCAAATTTACCTCGGCGTTGGGAATATTTTCGGCAGCAGCATTGTCAAAATCCTTATTAAGGCTCTGACACTCACTGATCTTTTTACCGAAGAAGTAGCTGTCATTCGTTTCTTCTTTATCATCAGAAGGCTGCAAGAGCAAACAAGATGAGAATAAAATACTAAATATTTTATTTTCGGATTAAAGAAGTTGACAAAAGGTAACCTGTGTCACAGAGGACTTAGGGTCTGTGGAGCCTCCACTTTTATTCTGCTCAGTAATCATGTCAGTGGATTTGGGCGGTGTATTCGGAGTCGATTCTTCAAGCACTGGGTTCCGCTCTAAAGGAACGAATGAAAACTTCTCGACTCCTGTAGAAGGTCCATCCTACATCAAATAAAGAAGAAAAGTCATTAAAATAAGATATATCAAAGGATTCACGACGCTATCTTGAAGGAGTAATTTTCTGATATCTGAATTCTTACGAAGTACAGCAAAAGACTCAAAATCTGTACAAATAAGTAAGAGATATGAAGAAACTTCCTTCACGGGAGTTGTTCATATGGATGTTTTCTATCACGTGCTAAAAGGGCTTAATTTTTGGAGCAATCTACTGTCCGGAATGATTTTTCTACTGAACAGCGTACAGACTGCAACATTCCTGGACGTGGCGTCACTTTGTGACACATAAAATAACGAGAAAAAATGCATGAAATTCATATTTTCTTTTTCGAGGTGAAAGCTACTGAAGTCCTTTTTCTAAATTGGGGTCAATCATCGAAATCCGCCATCGGATGAAGATTCTACGGTCATTCTCGTAACGTGACTCAAAACAGGAAAATCTGACGGGATTTTTACTTTCACACTAAAAGTAAAAATATAAGCAATGGAATCAAGTCTTACCTTCACCCAATCGTGTATTAAGATTGGGGACTTGTTTATCGTTTAAGAGGTTCATCATAGAGCTATCCTTCCCTTGGAAAAGTGATGATTCTCCCAAAAGACGACTACCGAAAGATAAAGATATCTGTGTTGCGGAATTGGCAAGCTTCGAGCCAGGCGATGAACGTTGCTGCACAAGATATGGTGATAAAGCGTCAAAATCATCATAAATAAGTCTTATACAAGCATTCAAAAGTTTGAGGTAATTACCAAATCATTCATGTCTCCTATTTTACGCTTGAGAGTGATATATTTAAGCAAGGAGAACGATTCCAAGTCTTCTTTGGAAGGAACTGCCCGTACTTCTTTTGGGGAGGCCATGAAATCTCTATATAATATCATCTGGTCGTCCCAAAATTGCCTGCCTGCTTCAGTGATTGATGGCACTCTTGCTCCCGAAAGGAATGATACGGGGCTGAGAAATCTGGTATGATATTCTTGCATATTCTTTGGTGGAGCACCCCTTTGTGATGGAATATCCTGATCAAAACCCATCTGACGAGCTCCTCGATCAACATTATATGCTCTGGTAACATATGCTCCTGATTCGCTGATGCCAAGGACGTAGCCGCTACAACAGCTTATCATGAAAACCTGCTCCACATCAGTAAGGAATCCATCTACAGAAAGAACCTTTGCTGAAACATTATTTGGAGCGTCACCAAACGAGTGAAGTTGAGCTACACCTTCGGGAATCAAGGTCCATGGACGAAAAACCACTGTTGTCTCGTCGTCCTTGAATACAAGAAAATCTTTTGAGATAGGCTTGTTCATCCAGCAAACAATTCGAGCCTGGTCTGACAAAGATTTGTCTTTGGAAGACAATTTTGGAGCATAGCCAGGATAATGCTCATACAGACAAGCTTGTACGAAATTCGTTGGTACAAATGTCTCAATTTTTGCAGCACCATTCGACAGTTTCATATTTGCTGATAAAGTAGAAAGATGGGTATACAAAGTACCAAGGAATAAAGAGCCAATAGGAACAGGAGTACCTTGAGCCAATGCTATGGCGTATGGAATAAGCGTAGGCTTCAACTTCTTGTATTCATGAAGGTCTTCAAAGACGTCCTTTGATAACCAGAGTAAGAGAAACGCAGCAATGGACAACACTGAAGCACCGTCATTACTGGGTTTTGTCCAGTGCATCATCCACGAAGCATATGCATTGTCGTGCTTGTTCAGAGTTTCAACAAGGATGATTAACCGAGCCTGCACCTCTATTTCATCTGCATTCAAGCTAATTCTGAGCTCTCCGTTAATTGGGAGTCTCAATAACGCTGCTACGTCTTCCAGTGTAATTACAAGCTCTCCCCATGCCAGTATGAAGGAGTTTGTACCACTACACCAACGGGTCAGAAAAGCAACTAAAGCACGTTTATCTCTAATTACGAAGGAATTATCCGAACTCTTTACATCATGAAAGATTCCGGCCTTCTTAAAGATGTCCTTAATATCTGGGATGTTAAGTGTATTCTGAAGATACATAGACCATGAGTTAATTTGCTTCTGCGGAGAACGAAAAACTATATTGGAAGCACTAAAGTCACCTCTCTGCAGGCGAAAGCGAGCTACAAGTGACGGGATAATAGTCATTGGAGCATTAAGATGGCTTGGAAGAATTTTAGCTTGATTCTGGGAGATTGTAACTCGAGCTAAACTTGCCAGGCGAACTTCAAATTCATCGTTGACATGAGGGATCTCTTTCACAGCTGTAGTAGATGTAACTTCATCACCGGCACGAGAAGAACTATGGGATTCATTGTCAGTCATCATGATCTTCCAGTCTACAAAATATTGTGTTTATGAAAAGGGGAAGAACAAGCTCAAAAGGGAGATAACATTCACGTTAAAAATCTGCGTGATATATATATATATCACACGCACGGTTTTGAGAAAGTCCTAACCTGATTAGGATTGGATGTCGCTTGAGCGGGCTTGGTCTTTAGGCCCTGTTTGGATTCCATGTTTGTGGATAAGGCTTCTATGCGGATGCGGCTGGACCATCAACTTGTGCTCACCCTGGAACATTCACGGTTCCATACTGTGCAGGGGACTTAATGTTGATGGTGGTTTTTGGCGAGGAGGTCACAGGAGTAATTTCGCATCAATTTCTGGCGTCCTGGAATAGCTCGAGATAAGGTATGAATTTATTTTATGATAGGGATAAGATATTTAAATTACCATTAGTTGTATTTTTGATATCTCACGACCCTAGCCTAGTAGCATGGTCCATATCCCTAGCCTATACGTAAAAATACCTACGCATGCGCATTAGCCTAGCTCATGCTCGAGCCAAACCCTAGGCAATTCACGCCATAAGCACTTGGATATACACGCCATTGCATTGGCCTAGCTTTGGGTATCCACGGCCATGCCTTGGCCTAGTTTTGGATGCCCACGCCATTGGCTTGGCCTAGTTTTGGATGCCCACGCCATCTCCTTGGCCTAGTTTTGGATGCCCACGCCATTAGCTTGGCCTAGCTTTGGGTATCCACACCTTTTAACTCACCTAACCCTTGGAGGCCCACGGCCACTCCTTGTGCTAGCTTTTGGATGCCCCACGGCCACGCCTTAGCCTGATTTTGGGTGTTCACGCCATCCCTAAGCCTAATCCTTATCCCACGATAATCCCTAAGCCTAATCCTTATCCCACGGCAATTCCCTTATCCTTATGCTCACGCCCCCTCCATGCTTGGAGGCCCACGGCCAATCCCTGCCTTAGCTTTTGGATATCCATGCCTTTAGCTCGCCTTAGTTTTGGATATCCATAGCTTTAGCTTGCCTTGGCACTTGGGTGCCCACGCCACCTCCTTGGCCTGATTTTGGGTACCCACACCATTAGCTTACCCTAACTTTGGATACCCACGACTATTGGCTTGCCTTGGCCTTTGGATGCCCACGGCCATGCCTTGGCCAATTCTTTGGGTGTCCACGACCATGCCTTGGCTAATTCTTTGGGTGTCCACGGCTATTCCTTGGCCAAACTCTTGGAGGTCCAAGGTCATGCCTTGGCAAAATATTGGAGGCCTTATGGCCATGCTTAGCCTAATTTATGGGGGCCTTATGGTTTTTCCTCGCCTAATTTGTGGAGGCCTTATGGCTTTCCCTCGCTTGTACTCATGGAGGTCCATGGCCGTCTTCTTTCTCACGGCTATCTTTGCTCCCTTAGAGCTAGAGTATATCTTTTCCTAGCCTCCCCTTTATTTATGGGTCCCACTGATCCAAATCCTAGAGGATTATGGATTTTATTAAGTCCATAATACTCTAGTTTCCTAATCGAGCTCGGAAATCTGGCAGCTCACGTATTTCTTCAATGCACGATTTTTACAGCCCAATCCGTGAACAATTAGGAGGCGCTTCCTTCACAAAAGTTTTTCCTCTGTGAGTTCCCTACAACATACTAAAAATTCGGAATTTTATCAAATATAGGCTGGCCTGGGCGATTTTATGAATGGATAACATGCAAGCTGTTCGGAAATCCGAAAATAACATAAATGTTATGGCTTATCTTTTGCGTCCTATGCCTAACTTCCCAATTAGATTATTATGCCATGTAACATGGATTATTATAATTATTGTGGCCTATCTTTAGGTCTTATATTGGCAATGCTTATGCATTCTTGATGATGGCTACGTTGTGATAGCATCATTCGTCTGTTTTTCCTGATTATGGACTTGCTTCTATAAATCAGCGCTATAATTCTTAATCATGGCTCATGGCTATGACTTATATTATTTTAGACATTCATATGTCTTCATTACTCAGAGAATTGGTGCATTACATGCCACAAGCCAATTTTTCATACTTATGGCAAATTGAAAGTCGTATTTATTTGACTATTGCCACAGAGAGTTGCTGAAATCCTCTCAGTCTAAATGGCGATTGCATAGCTCAATCCTTAGACTTATCTTATCTAAATGGCGGTTGCTAGCTCAACCCTTAGATTTATCTCATTGGTTTAAATGGCTATTGCCCGGTTCAATCCTTAGACCAAATCTCAAAGAGATATTGAAGCTTATCGCTTAAATCTCTATCTTATCGCAAAGTCCTGAGTTTACCAGTAATTGGTACGACTTGCACCTAGTCATCTTTGACTTAACAAATATTTAACAAATCTTACGAGAATCAAGATTAGTTACATGGGGGGATATTCTTTAGGGTTTTGGTTTGGCGGTCTACGGCACGTGTGTTGCAACGGCTCAATCACT
>JAJJMA010007246.1:0-45772 GCA_023529015.1 Papaver nudicaule
TAAAAAAGGGAGGGACAAAACCCTAGGTTACCTTGTTGCTCATCGTCTTTGCTCCACATGACGACATGATAAACAAGGATTAACAAACACAGTAAAAGAGAGTAAATCAAAAAGAAAGAGAAAAAAACTACTGCTCTGGAAAACCTTTTCTTTCTCTCTTTTTTGTTAAAAATTTTTTTAACCTAAGTATGTACATATATACACACAAACATTAAGAGTCCTAATACCAGTAAAACTCTTAAAAGAGGAAGGAGGACACAAGGCCCATGGCCTTTCTCCTAATCCCGCCATCCCTAGGGATGGCGTAAAAAACGGATTTCGAGGCATGACCACCATGGCGCCACGATCTCCGTCGCGCCCCAAACTTTCACAGCGCCCTGGCCATGGCCCCTTTGTCAACTTTCACCTGCTTTCAAAAAAATAAATAAATAAATAATAATAAAATAAAATCTTTCACGCATAAGTTTGCCATCAATTTAATTCAAGGTCGATTAGCGCTAAAATTCAAACCCTCTGCTAAGCTTGAATGGAAATTTTGAGGTCATTAGAATCACTCTCACCATCCTGTGCTTAGTATGAAACATTACTGTTCCACACTAACCAGGGGACTTAATGTAGATGGTGAAAAATAGGAGAGGGACTAAATTGTAAAACTACTCTCTAACTACGCCTTACCTAAAAGCAATCGCCTACTCAGGCACACCTCTATGGCTCATAATACAACCTGTTCTGCAAGCTGAAAATACTCTCTACGAGTTCTCTCTTATAACTCCCGGTGGAGGGAATAATATTGTAGTGCAGTGCTAAAGTAACCCTACCAACATGTAAACCCATCAATTTACTTCATGTCGACATCGCCTCGAATTCCTTGAAATCAAAACTAAATTGCTCAATGGTATGTGGTGGAGAGTTAACAGAGACGCATCCTCATGGATTTCCTCTTAAAATATGATTTGAATCCGAGTCTCGATGAAAACCTCAGTAACATCGCAGCTCCAGGCTTGTCCAGAGCTCTCCGAGAAGCATACGACAGCCTAAACACACTTAGGCGGGCCACACTCTAAACACAGAATGGTCTAATATACTATGGATAAGCACGCCATGACTTAAAATACGCCATAGCACAAGTGCACAAGTACGCCATAGCGCAAGCGCACGAATACGCCACATCCAAAGTGGCATAGCCTGACTACGCTACGAAAAGATTGGCCTTGGTCAAACACCAAGGCCTCAGCCCCTAGGCATGGCGCCGTAAGCTATGGCGCCCCAACAGTTGGCCTTGGCCAGTGGCCAAGGCCGTGGTCTCCCAGACCATGGCGCCATAAGTTATGGCGCCACAACAAAACTGGCCTTGGCCAGTGGCCAAGGTCGTGGTCTCTCAGACCATAGCGCCATAAGAATGTCGCCATATCAAAACTGGCCTTGGCCGTAGTGCCAATGCAGTGGCGCCATGATGCATGGTGCCACGGAATCTGACCTTGGCCCAAGGCCAAGGTCGTTACTATTGTGCCATGGCGCCATAGATATGGCGCCATGAGTTCCTGGCCTTGGCCAATGGCCAAGGCTGCCGATATACATCCATTCTGTGTGTCTCTAGCGCCACACTCACATTGGCCACAGAGTCATAGCCACACCACGTTGTTCAAACTCAACACAACCATGCAATGTCTGCATACCACTCGAGATATCAAAACATCACACGGGGGGATAACTTTAGGGGTACTTGTCTGGCGGTCTACGACAGTTAGAAAGAAACTGATAGAGATGATGGACAGTTACGATAAAGTGGTGCTGAATGGACACGTTCTACACGACTCAAGTAGTTACAGAACTTAACTCACGTCCTCCACGACTCAAGTAGTTACAGAACTTAACTCACGTCCTCCACTCTTCCACGGCTTCCACCTTCTATGTCGAGAGATCAGGGTGAGTTCAACACTATAAATAGAGGCTTCCTCTATCTTCCAAGGCATGACATCTTTCTAGAGCATTCAGAAACATCCTCAGAACCAAAACACCTGAGCAATACAACACGATTCTAGCCTTGGAGATTTCCAGTCAACCTTACGACGGAGATCCTGAACTCTTACACCCAAAAACACACATCCTCAACCTGATCTCAAGTTTCTTCGTTGTTTCCCTCCCTAGATCAACCTCTATCATCTCTGTGACCGAAGCAAGACTTGAACGGCCATTGACTTGGTTTAGGCTTGTCTTATTCGACTTTGATCTCGAGCACTACGAAAGTACCCAGAGACGGTGCATTGTTTTTCACCAAAAACATCTATGAATTTGGGAAGAAATTTTTCATAACATGAGTTCCGATATGCTTATCCTGATCGAGTAGCTTCCTTATTTCTCTGAACGCGTTCCCAGAATCTTCGTTGCTGACGCCTGCGCTGCTGCTAAGCTTGTTAGTTCCATCATCTGATCGTAAATAACTCCAATTTTGATTTCTTCTGTGTCGTTCTGCTGACTATTTCCACTAGGTATCGGTTTTCTGCGCCGTCGATGCCTCATTTGTCGTTGTATTGGGTTGCTGCTTCCTGCTGGCTCTGCTTCTGCTAACTTATCTGCTGCAGTAGAAGATGATATGAATTACCAGATATACGTACATTTATCATCTGTGGACGACTACCGCGCTTGTAAAAGAAAATGAGCGATATTACTGAAAATGACTCGATATTTTTGAAAAAATCTTTTCTTTCTTTCCTTTTTTCTAGGCAAACTTTTCTGTGATCTGTGGTTGAGTTTTTAGTGAGTGTGTAAATCTGAGAAGAGAACTCAACACAACATCTCTCACCGTGATCAGGCTGGGTTGGTCGAAAAAATAAGAAAAAGTGGTCAAATCTTGTATAGTGAAGGCAGATTATATGAAAGCAATAAATGTGCAGAAAGTAAATGTGCAGATACGTAAATATGGACAAGTTCTTGTATGTGTATGCAGAAAGGGATGTGTATATCTGTGGAGAGAACTCAGTACATCAATTTCAAGGATCTTGAAGGAAAGCAGTAAAGGTGCTGGAAGTAAATGATTGATGTAAATGACTGAAAATAAAGATTGCTGGAAGTAAAGAGCTGAAAGATAAACTATAAGAACTCGATGAAAAGAAAAAAACGACTGATTCCCGATTGCATAAGGTAAGTCGAATCCCTTTGGTTGGCGCCAAAATGTAGCTGCTAGAAATTTACTAGGCTCAACTACCCCGAGGAATTGCTTACTCATGTGCACTAAACGGACATTAGCCCCCAATGGTGGTTCCGCACAAGGCAGGAACAACACCAATAGTACAACAGACTAGCCTACAGAGACCAAGACAAGATATATATATAGAGAGAGAGAGAGAGAGAGAAGCTATGGTATTAGAACGATCATCCTTCTGACTCTGTGATAATTATTATTCAGTGATCCCCTTCCTCAAGGGAAGTGGTCTTACATTTATAGGGATCACTGGAGATAGACCCCCAGTGATCTAGTACTGCTAAGCTGGATGTATTACTATCTATGGCGTTTCCACTTGGACTTCCCCTGCGGGGTTGCGGAGTGCGTAGGACCATTCATCCTACGCTTACATAGATGCTCCGCACAAGGGGTCCGCTGATGTTACGGTGGCTTGTATCTTCTAGCGGGGCTGCGCTGGTCTTTAGGGTATATATGAAATATGGCACCCCACAGTTAGGTAAATCCCACAGAGGAACTGCTACCTAATAGAGGGTGACTACCAGAACAAGCTTACACCGAAGTGCAAAGAGTTTACGATGAATTCCACACAGAAACTTCACGTATGCTTGATGTGTGGGTGCCATATTTCATATGTACCTTAAAGACTAGCGCAGCACCGCTAGAAGATACAAGCCACTGTAAGATCATCAGACCCTTTCCGCGGAGCATCTATGTAAGCGTAAGACGAATGGTCCTACGCACTTCTGAACCCCAAAGGGGAAGTCTAAGTGTAACTGCCATAGTTGTAGGGGGTCTGTCTCCAATGATCCCTATAAATGTAAGACAACTTCCCTTGAGGAAGGGAGATCAGAGGATCATCACATAATCAGAAGGGTGATCCTTTTAATACCATATATTCTCTCTTTATATATATCTTGTCTTGGGTCTCTAGAGGCTAGTCCGTTGTACCATTGGTGTTGTTCCTGCCTTGTGCGGAACCACTATTGGGGGTTAGTGTTCTTTTAGTGCACGTGAGTAGGAAAGTGCTCGGGTAGTTGAGCCTAGTAAATTTCTAGCAGCTACATTTTGGCGCCAACCAAAGGGATTCGACTTACCTTATGCAATCGGGAATTAGTCGTTTTTCTTGGCCGTTTTTCTCTCTTCGTCGGGTTCTTATAGTTTATCCTTCATCTCTTTACTTCCAGTTCTTTACTTCCAGCAATCTTTATTTTCAGTCATTTACTTCCAACACCTTTACTGCTTTCCTTTAAGATCTTGTGAAATCGATGTACTGAGTTCTCTCCTCAGATATACACATCCCTCTATGCATACCCATACAAGAACTTGTCCACATTTACATATCTCATATAAACTGCTTCACTATACAAGATTTGACCACTTTTTCTTATTTTTCCGACAACCCCAGCCTGATCACGGTGAGAGAACTTGTGCTGAGTTCTCTTCTTAGATTTACACACTCACTAAAAACTCAACCACAGATCACAGAAAAGTTTGCCTAGAAAAAAGTGAAAGACAAGGGTACCGAGTACACTACCAATATTTTATTTTAGTCCACCTATAAGTCAAACTTTCAACGGTTCCTGTAATCACGAACTCAAGAACAAAATATCTTTCGTCACTGATTGATTCACACAAGGGAGTCAATACAAAATTCCGATAGGCTATGTCAACAAACCAAGTACGATACTTTAATTATAAATGACAAGTCAAATATAACGCAGAAATAAAGTAAAAAACATACACAATTTTTGTTAACGAGGAAACTACAAACTCGTAGAAAAACCCCGGGACCTAGTCCAGTTTGAATACTCTTAAGAATTAAGCCGCCAGCACACCTACTCTCAGACATCGGACTAGCTGGTGCAAACAATATGACCCTAATACGACAATTAGTCAGAAAGATTTCTCCTCAGTATTCCTACGCCTCCAACCACAGCAAGGTGGTCACGCACATGTACTCCCCTAAACAAATAGACCTCCTTTACTGTCTTGCCTAAAAATTGCTCCACAGCCCGTCGTGAAGACTATCGCTTCCCGGCCTCCAATCGTACGACTACAACCTTATGGACAACAACCAAATAGCGGTAGGTCAAATCACTAGATGATATCCTTGGAACTTACATATATTTCACCGAAATCGTTTTACACCAAGAGCGAGGATATTTAAGTTTACTTTGTAATAAACCCCTCGAGATATCGATCATGGTTTCAAAACCAAAACTCCAGAAAGCGCAACTTTGTCGTCCCAGATGGAATCAAGCAATAAATGGATGCAGTACCATATGTATGACCGTGAAGAACGATGTACCTACAATAATAAATCCAATAACAACAATCTTGATTCCACTCAATATCTATAGTTTAGACACACAAACCGAAAGTGGCTTGCTTACAAATTTAGACCATTTATCTAGTTCTTTAGCCACAGCCACCACCTTATCATGTTGAGACTCCTCAGTTTGAATGTTATACCATTTATCTAGTTCTTTAGCCACAGCCACCACCCTATCATGTTGAGACACACTACTTGACTCCCTTTACACATTTTCAAGCTGAGCTTGTAATCTGTGTATATTAGATTGAATATCTCCAAATTGAAGCTTATTCTAATTAGAAAATCTTATCCTACCATGCTTTTAGCCTAGTATTAAATTGATTAGCTGGTGAGCCATAGACCTCACCAGTCCAAGCTAGTCTCATCTGATTTTCAAAATTAAGGTGATTCATCCAAATACCAAAAAATTTAAATGGTCTCCACAAGTTTTTTGGCATAGGGTCAGAGATTACATAATGGGGCAGTGGTCTGACCCTAACAGATTTAGATGCAACAATTTAGCATGAGGGAAATGCAGACTCCAATGGCTATTACCTAAAAAGGCTAATTTGGGGGCCGGAAAATCTGATAGGGGGACCGGATAATAAAACAAAATAGAGCTATTTCTAAGCTTTTTCAAAAACCCCTTATCCGACATATTTTCTTAAATACCAAAATATCCCTATTTAATTAGAACTAATGAATCAGATTAGTTTAACTAAACTTAGATTAGTTGTTAAACTATTCAAAGTGCCGCCACCACCACTACTACCGGCACCAGCGCCACCGCCACCACCACCATTAATTTTCGTCTGGATTTTTGGCAACAAATCCAGCCGAAACTAAATTAGATTTTGTGATTCCATAGCCTATTTTCGGCTCAATTTTAACCTAGAATCCAGCCGAAAATAGAAGAAGACGATGGAGAAGACGATGTACAGTAAATTTTCGGCTAGCTTTTTCAAAATTAAGCCTATTTTCGGCTGGATTGGCTGCGACACATTTGGTAACTTATTTTTCGGCTGGTTTGTTGCATGAAATACAGACGATAATTTATTTTCGTCTAGATTTTTAGGGTTTCACCCAGCCGAAAATTAGATTTTGTGATTCCATAGCCTATTTTCGGCTCAATTTTAACCCAGAATCCAGCCGAAAATAGAAGAAGACGATGAAGAAGACGATGTACAGTAAATTTTCGGCTAGCTTTTTCAAAATTAAGCCTATTTTCGGCTGGATTGGCTGCGACACATTTGGTAACTTATTTTTCAACACAGACGATAATTGATTTTCGTCTAGATTTTTAGGGTTTTATCCAGCCGAAAATCACTCTGAACTATCATTTTTAACCATTCAAAAGAGGAATCAAAGCATAAAAACTTAATCATAGACAAAATTAAACAACGGGAGGAGACGATGAGACGATGAAGAAGAAGATAAAGGTTTTTGTTAATCCTTAATTTAAAAGGGTATCTTAGACTTTTCATATCATTTTGACACCCCTTATAACACACTCTAGGATAGGGATAAAAAACCCGGTCCCCCTATCAGATTTTCCGGCCCCCAAATTAGCCTTTTTACCTAAGGCCATGTCCATGTCCATGTACCGAGTTCCTTTTTTTGTTGAGTTTGTACCGGAGTTCCTTGTAACATATGTCCATTTTAAACATTTTATCCCACTCCCACAGTAAGCAACAGTTGTACCACCACAATCATTATTTTTCGTGTACTAGGTGATTCTTTCCTCTCTTTACAGGTTTATCTTAGTCCTAATGGAAGGTTGACCGGTTAGGACATAGTCGTTCATTACAACAGAAGATATAGAGGGCTAATACCAGTTGGTTTTAATGGCTACCCACTATACACATCAAGCTAACCTCTTCATTCTGAACTCGTGGGTGGGGAATTAGTTGGAAAATAGTGAGTTGTATAATGATAAGCTAAGAATATCTCATTCACATTTATATAAAGGTCAAATCAGCCATAATAAGGACAGCAGTTTTGTAGAAAATTTACAGAGATCCTCAGAAAGGGCTATATATTCTTTTGGTTTGCTTGTGTCTGCATGTCGTCTTACCTGGTAAAACTGATGAACAACAAGGTTAGGTTTTCTATTACTCAATCATGGCCATTTCACCCATTTCAGTTTGCCCTGCTTCCTTGGTTAGCCCTTCTGAACTATGTTTCTTTTGTCCTTGAGACCTAATGAACTCTTCAATTCTTGCTTTCAGCTCAACATCTGGGATAAGCATATCTTGAGTAAGATGAGAACGGTTGAATGGATCACTCTGTGAGAAACAGGACAACGAACAGAATTTAGAAACAAGAATATTTTTTGCAAGGGTAAACAGTAATTAGGAGGATTAATGTGTACGCAGTACATTATCACTAAGAAGATGTCTTTGGATAACGGGACGATCCACTGTAATTCTTGAAGAAGGAAGGATAACTGGATCTTTCATTAGTGTATACTGCAACATAATAAATATGGAATCGTCAGCCTCATCTATGTATTGCATTTTCCATAAGATTTTCACTGTGTCACCCAGTTAAACGCACAGTGCTGATCAAAGCTCGAAAAAAAAAAACGAAGCTCTCAAGTAAAGAAACTTACTTGAATTGGGTCCAAGAATTCATCAGGTATCTCTCCAAGGGTAGCCTCTGCATCCATTGCCTCTGAAGCTGCAAGTTTTGCTTTGGTACCGAGCTCAAGAAATTCTTGTATCATCCTACTGTCCTCACCTATCCTATGTAAAACTGCTGCTGCAGCAGTGAACAACTACAATAGAAATAAAAAATGTTTTGTTAATTCGAAGACGACAAGATATCTTGACGCAACACTTTATATTACTGCAGAACTACCAAGAAACACAAAATCTGACAGATGGACATGACTTGCTTCGAGATGAGTTACCTGCTCATTGTACGATCGACCATCCCTCGAAATTGCAGATGGGAAAATATTTTCTCTGTCTCCCCTCGCTAAATGGACATAAATGTCAACGATCTTCCACAAAAAATAGGCACTTTATCAGTAAAAACTACAATGCATTCATGAGCGAAAAAGGAACGCAGACGCACTAAAACAGGTATCTAACTTTAAATAAAAGCTTAGTACAATACAAAGAAAGTGAAACACTAATCCAGTGGTTACTAACCCGCTTAAGCAATATCTTTGGCCGGAACTCGTACTTCTCGGGATCCTTCAAAGTAAGAGATTTCCGTTGAGGGCCCGCAAGTTGTAGCAAAAAGTAATTAAGCATACTTGCCACTCTTTCAACCTGGCATGCAGAGAGAAGAGTATTTAAGTTCGGCATTTGACAGCTTGTACCACCTAATTGCCTGAGAGGAAATACGCTTACTGAAAAGACACTTTACCATCTCTGGAAGAAGAAAAGGCACTGTAATCTGTTCTGATGTAAATGCTAGCATGCCAACATCTTCCATCGCCAACCTCATGTCAATTCGGATAATCTACACCAATCAAAATTATCCCAGTCTGAGAATAGACAATACTAAAGAATTTTCACATGTAAATAAATTTGATTCTTTTGAACTCACATTCTCTTGAGAATGGAACTGTCTGGTTCTCTCTTGCCTCTCTTGAGCTGGTCTTCTTTCCCATTCCACAGTATTAGACATCTCCTTTTCTATCTCTTTCAGTTCCAAAATTTTGTTTAGACTTTCGTCGAGAAGAAATATACTATCATTGATCAAGAAATTCAGAAAGTTCAAATACACTCCCTTCTCCTCTGCTTTGGCAATCTAAAATAACAATATCAAGAAAAAGTGAGAAGCCGAAGTATGCTAATACTCGAGCTTTGAATATGCAAAATAAATAATAGACAGGAAGCAACAAAATACATGCAGATCTTAAACAACCTTCATCCATGCATTGCGATGACTAGGAACCTGCCATAAGTACTCCAGAAGTTCAGCAATATTATGACGTATGTTGAACTTGTCATAAAACTGCATCAGAATGTACAACAATCAGAACAAGAAACATAGTTATGTATAGATACAAGATGGGCAACAAATTAATCAAGGAATTTCGTCAAAAAGGTGTAAGGTTCAACAAAATAGATTTGGGAGACAAGGAAGAAAGGAAGAAAGGTTAATGAAGCCAAATATAAAATAGATTTGGGAGATAAGGAAGAAAGGTTAATGAAGCCAAATATCCGTTTTTTATTTGAAGTTAGAGATTGCTCTCAATGGGTTGTACAGAGAATCTCTTCCAAACTCTCAAATGAGACATACATGACATTTACCTGAGTGTGTGATCCAGTAAACTCAATGTCAACATAAAGCTTCAGAAGATTCCTGACAAGATACTCAAGAGCAAATTGATGACCTTCAAAAAGAGAGGCTGTGGAAGATGAACCACTGCAAACCAAACCAACGTGCAATAAAATTATAAATGACGGTCAAAGATCGTGTTATTGTACCCCAAGCAAAACTGTTTAAGTAATACCTTCTTTGTGGCATCCAGCAGATCAAGACTTCTACCATCTTTGCTCTGAGATACGGGTTTTTGATATAGTTGGGACTCCCCATGAACATTATAATGAAGTTCATAAAATCATCCTGATAACAAGAAAAATTAAAATCCTAAGGCATAGGCTAATTCCCATGAAAACATAACACTTGACTGTTAAAATATTACTGAAACTGCATTAAGAAAGCCCACCAGCATGAACCCATCCAGCGCTTTAGGTATACGAGATGCAAAAATAAGCAACTCCATTGCATCTTCAACAAAATGTTCGGGCATGCAAGCAAGCTCCATAGGGCAGCTCGATGGCAAGGGCATTTTGAAGCCACCTACGAGATCTACTAACCAAACAACCATCAACCGGTAGAATGAGAGTGCGCGCTGAATAAATGATCCGTCCTACAAACAGGTGTGAAAGATAATTCCAAGAAAACCCATCAGAAGTCATATCATTTTATATAACAAACGGAGTAAAAACTAATTGAGGAAATGATATTTGATCAAACCCAAGACCATATGCACTTAAAATGCTTCATAACTGATACACTTTCAAATGACAGAAAATAGTTTCTAGATTCTACTTTTTATTGTCTGCACTTTTTCTTATAACTTTGTATAACTTGACCAATCCTGTTGAAAGCACGTACCCTCAATATCTGTGCTTCATAACACAATTTCTCCTGAGACAAAAATTCAATTTCTTTCTCAAGACGTGATATATCCGACTGGAGCTGTGGAGTGGGAGGCATTCCTTTAAGGTTGGACAGTGTATCCTCACTCCTCGACAAGTCCTGGCAGGAAAGATCAGATTAATAAACACAAAGTTACATCACCACGAGGTGCTGGAAACCAAGAAACAGTTATTATCAATTCACAGCTTAACAAACAGTTACAAGGAGCATATATCAGCAACAACTAAAGCTACCTGAGCAAGATGCTTATAGTCGGAAAATGCTTTGAGTAGGCCCAAATTGAGCACCCTCGCGGTCATAAAAAAACATTCACAAACAAAATTGTATTGAGTCTTTCCACCACACTTTGTCATTGGCTTAGCTTTTGAGAGGCGAGAAGGTAAACCAATATCACTGCCAGAACTTGTGGCTTCTAGAGATTTCAACATCCGGTTATCTTCATCAGATATCCGGTCAGAGGCATCCATTTTACGATTATCAATCCATGATGTCACGTCTTCCGATGATGCGTGGAGTGCAGTCAACCCTCTAATGATCCATTTTCATAAAGCAGAATATCGTAAAATAGAAATTTCGACCTAATAGCAAGGTTAATCAAGCAACTAGAAATCAAAAGTCAAAAACGCACCTGAAGTCCAGACGAGTATTATCAAACACATATTTTGCATAAATTTTGTCCCTTTTTGTTAAATTTGGATCTAGAAAAGGTTCACACAACCGAAGCATCACAGCGCTAAGATTTACAAACGAGCCTGAACTTGCACAAGTTACTGGATCCACCTGTAGTGCAAACATATTTGTGAGTAAAAGACGATTCAAATGATTGCTTATCAAATCCTTATATCCCCCCTTCTAGGAATTTATTTTAGTATACAAAATTCATTTTGCATCCAGCTTTGAAACTACAACATAATATTCTAATAGTGTTAAGGAAGCTGATAAGACAAAATTGTAGAATCCGGAGCTTATTGCTAGGCCATCACTTTTTAAAAAATTAAGCAGATAAACAGTACTTCCAGCTAAAATGGAAAATCACCTGCATATGAGCCCTTGAAGCATTTTTCTTAATTACTTCTGCAAGATAACTGAGAACACATTCCCGGGTATCACTGTTCTTGAGGAGATAGAGAAAGACTTCTCCAACTCCATCATATAAGTTATTCATCACAGTCTTAATTGTTGAGAAGGAAGATTGCAGATCAGCTGGACGCCGTGAATTCGAGAAACACTGTTGCCTAATTTTTCAGGAAAAAGAAAATCAATCAAATCCACAAGCAGATAGTTGCAAGATCCAAATTATTCAACAAACCAAGATGAGAACAGATGGATGACGCTTTGACAAAATCTCCAAGAAATCACTTATCAGTTTGATCAAGGTCTATACGTTCTGATAGAATGAAGTATTATGACAAATATAATCCTTTTCTCTGATCAATCAACTTATGAACTCTGCATTTGCATTAATAATGCAAATCGGCAATTAATAATAATATCCATATTAATTAGACTACCAATCTTTAGTTTAGAACCCCACTCAACTAATAAGAAAAATAAATGCTGCACTTAAACGCTTCAATCACAGAACAAAGCAAACTGAATTCCCAACTATCCATCTCCAGGAAATCTACGAGAGACTAGACCAGGCAGCTTTCCAGACATATTTTCTTGTGATGAACACGGGAAGGTAGATAAACAGTAACCTAGGAGCCAACAGTAACTTTATGTATAAAAAACGGGAGGAAGGAAATTGGTGACCAATACAGTGCTATTTGCTAATGCTGGCTTCAAGTTATTTAGCTTTCTTTTCGTTTAGTCTCGTTGTCACAAAATGGATAAAATCAGATAATTCACAGGCCAGTGTACATTTAGTTTGTGTAAAAAGCTACAAGATGGTAAATGAGGCAGATTTAACATCTAATGCAGTAACCAGAAATTTATCGATTAAACAACAATGAAAACACAAGAATCAAACATGTTCTGAAGCAAGCTTACCCAACATCAGGTTCGCTCTTGAAGATAGTATGATCAGGAAGAGCACTGACATGAAAGAAAGGCCCCAGTATACTTGTCATTTCGATTACGCGTCCATTCACATAAGTGCCGGTAGGTAACCACCATGGGTGACTGACCAAAGCTTTTGCACCATGGGGAAAATTAATTAACATCCTCAAAGCTCTTAACGGCTGCTGAAAATTTCCAAGTGCTGATACTTTCAAAACACTTCCTCTTAAACTTTCGTACATTTCTTTGAAAATCGGATCCATACTGTCCATATCTGTATCCCTGAAGAAGTCATCTAAAAACCCTGGTGGACAAATTAATCCTCCGCCACCACTACTGCTTCCTCCAAACCCATCCACAGAAGTTGAAACTTGAGAATAAAACAATCCCAGCAACGGATACACGGATGACTTCGCGTCGGTGTCAGGAAACATATCTGGATTAGCTAAGTGAATTCTACAGTAAGAAGCAGTTAATCTCTTAGCCTGTTTGACAACGAAATCCATAGCAGACAACAGATTCTTGTCTTTCATAGCAGTAATCTTTCTGCCTTCATCGTCAGCACGACCGTAACAACCAACTAGGTACTGAAAAGGTGGTTCAGCCTCGGGAAATTGACCGGATAAACGATCGATGAGGACTCTTTCCATCAAATCATGACTTAACAATAATGGTTTACCTTCACTCAAAATCTCAGCAGCTGTCATCTCCAAGTAAATGACTCTACTACTATCTCTATCCATGGAATCAACCAATGTAACTAGGAATATTTTCCGTATAATAATATCCTCAACCTCTTCAGTCGATCGTTTAGGTTTTTTAGTCGCCATGTTTTTTTTTTCCCCAATAATTTAGGGTTTTTAATATAATAACTTGATCACTATCAAACAAGACGAAGATACAACTTTATTACTTGGATCATACCTGAGTCTTGCCGATTACACTCCCGTCATGTCAAACAGCCATCGGATGTGCTGAATCTAGGTTTTACTACTATCAGTAGTGTTTGGAGATCGAGATGGAGGAATGGACTGAGTTGGAACGGAGAAACATATAACCGGAAAGATTTTTGCAGAGCAGATTTCGGGAATTCGAAACAGGAAGTTTTTTGGATGAGTTCTCGTAGATTACTAGACTAGAGACTTGAGTTGGGGATTTTAGTATTTACAGCTCGAAAATGATTTATCCCCCACGGGCTGGACCCGTGGGATTTCCCGAAAGAGAGATGGTCCCCACTAACCCGTTTAAGCCCAACCCTCTGCTTTTCTGGGTGGCGGGTTGGTGGGGACCACCACTCCCTCTCTACTTTTTCATTTTCGGGAAATCCCACGGGTTCAACCCGTGGGGTATATATCAGTTTTGTTTACAGCTTTGATTTGATGAGATACAGCACGCTTCAATCAGATATATCTTGTAACGAGACGAATGACTTCTTTTTCTTTTCTTTTACTTACTGAGGACGGATCCCCTCACATGCCAGATCTCACATTATCTGACTCGAAAATTTCAGCCGTTAGATCTCGAAATATAAACGGTGAAGATTTGTTGCTTTATTTAGTTTTAGATCTACTTTACCCGAACCCGTAACCAGAAAGAGAAAGATAGAAAGTCAAACTTCCCTTATTTTTTTCCTGTTCTTCTTCTTCCTTCGAGATTTTCTCTCCGTTCCTGAGATATCTCTCAGAGATAAAATCTGCATCTTTAAATGATTGAAGACTAAAGAAAAATCAACTTCGTTCTGACCTTGAATATTAAAGGTGAAAAACTTGATATGTGTCTAGTTTTTTCTCATCAAATTTCTAGGGTTTTGTTGATGATAAAATTAGATTAGCTTTGTTTGTTTTTAGTATTGATGAAGCTAATACTGATTTGGGGTTTTCTATCACAGGAAAATGGATGATATTGTTGAAGCTAATGATCTAATTAGTGATGGTAAATTTTCTAAAGATTTGAAACCAATAGTGAATATGGAATTTAACTCTATTGAAGATGCAGAAGAATTTTATAAAGCATATGGTAGAAATAATGGATTTATGACGCGAAAGAGATCATCATATGCCACTAAAAAGGGAGAAGGTGTAAGCAGAGTGGTTTTTGTATGTAGTAATGAAGGAATCCACAATCCTGCTCTTAATAAAGAACAGGAAGAAGAGAATTACAGGAAAAGAAGGAATACTTCAACAATGAGGACAGATTGTAAAGCTATGATACGTATAGCTTTCGATAGAAAACTTGAGGTATGGTACATTAGTGAGTTTATAGAAGAGCACAATCATATAATGGTTTCTCCTAAGAAGAGAATGCTTATGAGGATGAACAAGCATATGCCTGATGAAGCTAAAACCATGGTGGAAGCATTTAGCAAAACCAGACTCCCTGTTGGTAAAGTTGCTATGTTATTTGGGCAAAATGAAAGTACTGGCTTTGATGAGAGAAATTGTTATAATCATTTGAGAAATGTTAGAAAGTCTAAGTTGGATGTTGGAGATGCACAAGCCTTGGTTGAATATTTTAGAAGAAATAAGCTTCAAAACCCAAGTTTCTACTCTGCAATTCAAGAGGACGGCGAAGGGAGGGCAGCAAATATATTCTGGGTGGATGGACGTTCGCGGATAGCTTATGGTCGTTTTGGAGAGGCTGTCAGTTTTGATACAACATATAAAACTAACAAATACAATATGCCTTTTGGTCCTTTCACGGGTACTAACCATCACCGTCAATCTATCACATTTGGGTTTGCATTGCTAGGAGATGAAACTGAAGAGACATTTACTTGGTTGTTCACGACATGGCTTGAAGCAATGGGAGGTCATCCTCCAATTTCTATACTTACCGATCAGGATCAAGCTATGACAAATGCAATTGCGAAGGTATTTCCTGAAACTCGCCATCGTTTTTGTTTGTGGCACATTAAGAAAAAGTTTGGAGAGAAGCTAAGTCATGTGTTTTTTAAGAAGTCGAAATTTAAGAAAACTGTCAAGGCAGTTACTCGCTTTACATACACAGTTGAAGATTTTGAAACTAAATGGCAGTCAATGCTTGTAGAATTTGGTTTGACAGATAATACATGGCTTAAAGGGTTATTCGACATTCGCGAGAAATGGATACCTGTTTATAACAGAGGAACTTTCTTTGCCGGGATGAATACAACACAGAGAAGTGAGAGTATAAATGCTTTCTTTGATCATTATGTGAACTCCAGGACATCCCTGATAGAATTTGTCGAAAGTTGTGATCAAGCATTGGAAAGAATGTACTTAAGAGAAAGGGAAGAAGATTACAAGTCTATTCATTTGAAGCGTATATATGCTTCTCAAGACTTGTTGGTACGGCATGCATCTAAAGTATACACTAGAGTTATCTTTAATAAAGTGCAAGTCGAATTCAATGCTTCTTTAAGATATCGATCAAAAATGCTTGAGACCAATGGTGAGGAACAAACATACAGTGTGTATTGGTTGATAGATGAAAAAACAGTGGAAGCATTTCCGGTCAAGATTAATATGGTAACTCAAAAGGGTACTTTCGGCTGCCAAAGTTTTGAGTTTGTTGGGATACCATGTAAACATTTGCACCACGTTTTAGTTGTTCGCCTCCATGTGACAGAGATTCCTCAATGTTATATAATGGAAAGGTGGACAAAATATGCAAACAAATGTGCAGTTATGGATTCAAATCAGATAGTCATGAAAGATGATAAAGTTGGGATTGAAGCTATGCGAATCAGTCATTATTGTCGAGTATCAGCTGAGCTAGCTTACATGTTGGGTAAATCAGAAGCAGCATTTTCTGTGGCAATGGATTTTCACAATCAAGCAGTGGCGAAAATTAAAGAAATTTACGTGCTTGAGCTTGGAAAAGAACATGGAAAAGATTCAGAAGTAGAACCAAATGTAGATATAGAAGTACCAGATGTAGATATAGAAGTACCAGATGTAGATAGAGACTCCTCAACCGCAGGTACATCACGCGTTATTGTTGTTGGAGAAGTACCTAATGCAGTTCCAATTCAATCTACCCTTCCTATTGTGATCATGGGCGATCCCCGCGTCTCTGTCACGAAAGGCAGAAAGCCTGATACTGCAAAGGGAAATGCAACAAGTAATTCTCGCTATAAGAGTGGTATGGAAATCTCGAAGGAAGGAAGGAAACCAAGAACCTGCAAATATTGCACACTACCAGGCCATGACTCTCGTACCTGCGAGAAAAAGAAAGCCGATCAATTACGCGCCGATAATTCTAATGGAGCTGGTGTGTCTGCATTAGGTTGCATATAATTCAATGTGTGGATTCATTGATGTTTTTTTGTGAATCAATGTATGGATTCATTGATGTTTTTTGTGAATCAATGTATGGATCATGGATTTTTTTTTGTAAATCGGATTCAAAGATGTTTTTTGTAAATCAATGAATGGATTCCAGGATGTTTCTTCAGTCATCACCTGTACATAGTTTCATACATCATATAAACTTAATTTCACCTGAAATCATCACCTGTACATAGTCATCAGTAAACACTGTCCTGTCTAGGATCTATATCCGCGCCATTCCTGTCACAATAATGGTATTATCCCAATCTGGATTCTGGAACAGACTCTCGCAGTCTTGCTCATAAATTTCTGCCATATACTTAACAGCTTCACCAACAATACTAATGCAGTGAATCATGTTCAAAGAAAGTACAACCGAACTCCAGATAACACCAGAATCCAAAAAGCACATAAAAAAAATGGTGTCATCATACAAGAATCAACAATCACATATTTATCACTATAAGGAAACTTTTACAAAATCATAAAGAAATTTTAGCATTGCATCAGTGAACAAAACTGAAATTTTCTTACCATTGAACTTAGTTTCACCTGAAAAATCTCAATGTTGCTGGAGATTCTATCTCTGCATCTATCATGTTCTTAACAACCTTTTAAGAGAAAAACAACTCCTGAATAGACCTTGTAAACCTAGATAAACTACTAGAGATTACCAATTAGAGGTTTAAAAAATGGGAAATCAAGGTCTCAAAATCAATTGAAAACTCAAAATACCATTCAATATACCCTAATTAACTGAGTAATAAAATCCTTCTCTTCTTCTGCTGACCCAATTACTTGAAAACCCAAGTATAGAAACCCCCAATTTCTTGAAAACCCCTGAGTATAGAAATCCCAATTTTCAATTGAATGAATTGATAACCCAAAGAAAGAAAAAAAAACCCTTTCTTCTACTCGAAACCACCAGAGAAGAAAACCCCTTTCTTCTTCATCTAGCTACTTCGACCATCTAATCCCCTTTCTCATCACAAAATTAAACAAGAACCCTAGCCAACCTTGGAGATCATATCATATCTAGCAGCGATAGCTCTTAGATAGAGTTTACAAAGAGATCGATCAGTGATCTTTCTATATTGATGAGTTTAATCTGTTTCCTTGTTTCCTCGACCATCTAATCCCCTCAATGCAGCAGCAACTCTTCTTCTTGTCTGGTTTTCCTGTCTCGAAACACAACTGAAGATAGAAGAAAGAAAGAAAGAAGAATGACGACCGCGACAAAGAGAGTATTTTTTGTGATAAGATAACGATGTAATAAGAATTCCCTATTCGGGTCACGGGTTGATCCAGATCTAAAACTAAATAAAGTAACAAATCTTCATCGTTTATATTTTGAGATCTAACGGCTGAAATGATCGAGTCAGATAGTGTGATTTTAGTCGTGTGAGGGGATCCGTCCTCTTACTTACTATGCATATTTTTTTTATTTTTTTTACAAGCCTGCTTTTATTTATAAACAAAAGAGTGTGTTACAAGAGACGTATCCCAGGTACATAAGGTTAACAACAAAATACTGAAAGCATGAAGTGCACAAAGAATAATAATAACACTCTTGTAACCCGTATTTAGTGCCAAGAGTAGACTCCTAAAAAAGTAGCAAGAGAGGAATTGTTTAGGACCAAGTAAAACAAACATCACCCGAACGAAACGTTGTAATGCCTTCAACAACATTGGCAACAATGTCAATGTGAGAGAGCCAGCTAACCATCTAAAAGAATGGCCTGAGAAAATCATATCACAGACTAAAACAGCTAGTTTGCGCGCTCCTTTACAAAACAAATGACAAACCAGTACCCAACAAACTTCACCAGTGAACATCTCAATCTCGAAACAGTCCTCTGCCACCACCATTGTAGAATCATTAAACTGAGCAAGTAAACTAGGGCACTTTGAACGAAGCAGGTAGAAACTAGGAAGTCAGAAAAAACACACCAAAAGTCCAAAAAAACAACCTAAGTCTAGATACACCCCCATACGAAACTTCTGGAGAAAAGATGAAAGGTTCAGCACATTGAGTCTCCAGGAGTACGCGCCAAGAGAACCATGAAGGAAAGTAACACACACATTATGCACAATAGAACAACACCCAATGTCAATAGGCCAACCTAAGCAAGCTGGCGGAATTGTAATCATCAGAAACCAATTCAGTCTGCCAAACCATAATGAGTCAAAATAGAAGAATCCAACATAAATATCAGGGTCACGAGTAAAGGCCCATTGTTTACACGTTAGGAACAGTTGGTGTCAAAATGATTGTCCTCCAATAAAGATAAAAGGTTTTGTCTATGGCGGACGGTTGGCAAAGGAAAACCTCAACAAGGAATGAAACTAGATGGGACAAATGTTAAGGACACCACAGGTGGATGTCCAAGGCGACAGGTGGATAAGCTGCCTGAGATGGAGTGTTCAAAGGAAACACGGCAAGCAAGTAAAACGTGTTAACAAGTCAACTCGGTGAGTCAGTCCGGTCTAGTCCAGTGATCCTAAGCGAGTCAATGAAAATGAATAACAGTACCAAATAAACATAAGAGGCAGTAAAATCGACAACCGGTAGCGGAAGTACAAAACCAAAGTCTGATGGACTAAGATCTGGTAACACAAAATCGACTCGCTAGAGCCGAGAAACACAAATGGATACTTAATTTGTTGAAGCAAAATCCTATCGATTTGAAGAAGAACACCCTGCGAAATTAGTAAAGGAGCAAACGCTCGTCGATGAAGAGGGAGTTCAAAACCATTAAATATAGAATTCTCCGCAGCAGATATGTTCAGGTGATAATTGAAATTTGTAAAAAGAAGCACCTGGAATCTGCGTAAATACTGAGTAAAAAAATCACTATCAAGGGCATCAGTAACACATAAAGGATGGAGAGTTTTGAGTAAATGAGTTACTGGAAAAAGATTCAGGAACAAAGTTAGCTGAGGGGTTATGAAAACCAAATGGAAACCTGGATCTACCTTACGCCAATTAGAGAGAATAGTGATCCAGAGTTGTAAAACCACGGGAGAATACAGCTGAACATGAAGAGAAGAACATGAACTTGTCTTAGAGAATTCCCAGGCAGACCTAATAACACCGTAGTTAAATCCCATGAATTGGAAACCTCTCAAAAGAACAGACACATAGGCATCAAGTCTTGGATCTGGAATTAGAGAGTGAAGAAGAGTTGGGTTAACATATGAATCATCGGTCTCATCTTCAGACTACCCGATGTCTCCTTCTATGGATGGTTGTCGAATCTAGTGTGTTTGATTAGAGGTAAAGTAGATGGCTTTAAAGACATTGAAGTGCACACAAACCACTTGGTGCAAATGTATTTTTTTTTGTTCCCTTGTTATTACTTTCTTGTTTACATCAATTCTACTCTAGGGTACCCAAATTCAAAATTTTCTTGACCACATAATTATTCCTTTGAATCAATTTGTTGACGAAAATGGTAATTGAATATGAAATGTTTGTTCTTAATTGAATAACCGGTTTATTTGGTATTCCAATTTCCATTTTGATGCAATATGTTTCCAATTTCCTCATAGGCCCGACCAATTTGTTTAATACAATACAAGGAGGCATGTTAATTATTGAACGTGCATATTGTTAGGGCATTGTCCGGTCAAACCCACTAGCGTTGGTATGTCAAGCTAGTTGTCAGTTTTAGGTGTCAAAACACAATTCTTGATTTAGCCTACTAGAGTTTAGATTTCAGAATTGGGATATAGACTAAGTAGTAGAGACCTTGAAGATGAAGACTGTGAAGACAAAGAAGACATCAATTATTCTTCATCGACAAAAGGTTAGTAGGAGTTATGACTTTTATGGAAATTCTTCTATTCCACTTACTTTATCTTTCGAAATAGTCGGCTACTTTAGTAGTGATATAATATCGATTGAGATCGTGTTCTTGTCTACATGACCATGTGTTATGTTAGTGTTTGTTCCCGCAAATACTAAGGTTACAAGAATGCATGAGATAGATTCGATACCATTTGTCCATTGCAATGGTTTGCTTGCAAATCAATTGTTGGATATGGGTGAATCTAAAGGAGTACTCTTGAGTAAGAGTCCAGTGGATTACAGCTGAGGGCGTCACACACGTCTAAGTACTGGTTAAGCCCAGAACTTCCAGCGAATCCAAGTTAAACCCTAAATCTGAATGACAATGGTTCCCGAACCGTACGTGAAACAGAAACTCGAATTTTCTCCTGAGTTCCAAAGTTTCATTTTGTACGCGGACGCGGACCTCAAAAATGATACTTTTGGTTGTGATTCAGATTGACGGTTTGCGAACCATCCCTGGTGAATATTCTCTGGAATTTCACTCGGGTAAAACTCTGAACTCCTTTATCTCTTAGTTGGACTTGGATTATCACGAAATATCGTATGTGGTCCATTTAACGGTTCTCAATGTGTCAATAAGATAAAGATTATCTCTGGTTTGTTGGATATATATCTTGAAGTGTTTTTGAGCTAACAAAACACTTGGCAGATAAATGATTAATGATTTCCAATTGAGATAAATCTCTTTTACTTGGTTTGCAAGTTAGGGTTTCCTAAACTTGTGGGACAAGTAATTGATTGCTTTATTCCAAAGCAATCTATCTTATTGAGTGCTATAAATAGAGGTATTTATGGACGAATACCGCAAGCATCAAGCATAAGTGAAGGTCCTTAGGGAAGTGACCGTAAACTCTTTTCACTTCGGTGAACGCTTGTTGTGGTATAGTCATCCTCTATTAGGTAGCAGTTCCTCACGGGATTTACCGACGACTATAAAGACTTCCCTTGAGAGTTGGGAAACACAGGTAGAAGATTGAGGCCTTAGTGGTTGAAATCGGTGTGCGAGTGTAAAATCTGCGTAAGTACTTCACACCCAACATCCATTAGATATATGAATCACAAGTATGAACCCTAATAAGATAATCAAGGTACAAATGTAAGGAGAAGGTACAAGGAGCAATGGATGCAACTCATATCATGAATTTATTACTTTCTTGATGTTTGATTACATAAATCTCCATTAGAGTAGAGTTCTAGATCTAGATCTAGTCTTTGGGGAAGAAGATGAGTAGGGAGAAGGAGGTAGAGAGAGAAAGTGAAAGAAGATCCCCTCTCTCCTAGGAGATATTTCCTTTATATAGAGGAAATTTACATGATAATTACACAAATGCCATTATCTTAGCTACCAAGTAAAGAAGGTCTTCGGTGTGCCTCGTCTTCTTTTAGGTAGCGAGCGTATGTCGGTTTATCTCTTCGGCATACTTATTCCTCGGGCTTGATCTTCACTTCGGGGAGGCTATGGTCTCGACTAGGTAACTACTTCGGAAGGATTGGTGGATCGAGGTGGCATCTCCGAACGGCGGTCCATGGTTCGCAGTCTTAGTCTTCGGCTCTCTTCGCGTTCATAGGGTGTTATCTTGCTCTTCTTCTAGGATGGTGACACGTGGCTCGTCCGAATTATGCCCCCACAGTTTGCTCCTTTGCTAATGGATGTTTCGAAGATGAATCCGTTAGCAAATTCTTCTTGTCATAATTGATGGTATGAGACACGTGGATTCGCGAGATTCATGGAGTGTGCTGACTTGTGTTGTATCCTTCCATTTATCTTCGGTATTTTGACTTGCTTCAGCAGCTTCGAACTTGTAACATTTACGTCTTTGTTGTGTTGTCGGGGAGGTATGCTTGATTGAGTTGATTGTTATTCTTTTCTCGAAGGAGATAGATGCCGTGGATTTACTTTGGTGCTTGCATAGCCGGGCTTCGTCGATGATGAATGGTTACTTCAAGAATCCTTTGATCTTTGAGATGACCTTCGTTGGTGTACTTCGATGTAGACAGATGATTACTTCATGTTGTAACTAGTTCGAAGGGTGGTGGCCGAGATGTTTGTCGAGGTGTTTCTTTTGTTGTGATATTTTCTTTCTTCGGACTATCTTTCGAGCGAGATGTGTTCTTGGCTTTCCATTGTTGTCGAAGGAACTGAGCAGAAGAGTACAAAATGTTTTTCGAGTATGCATACTTGCTCCTACTCTTACGTGAAGTTCTTATACGGCTTCTTGAGTTGTTTGGTGTCGTTGTTGTTGCTGAAGAAATGAGCTTTGAAAAATTTTCATGCGGGATTCCCTTGTATAGTTGCCCCCCTTTTGCTTTCGAAAGTGAAGGAACCGAACTTTTGTAAGAAAAAGGAAATGTTCTCCCGAAGTGTACCATCCACAAAGCGAATTTGTTGTACGAGGAGGTTGGCATCGAATGGCTTTGCCCCTGCATTCTTTGTTTTGCTCCAGCTACTGCTTCGGTGTATTGACTTTTGTGACTCTTCGTTGTGAAACGAAGGATGCCATGCTCCTTTGGTGGACGAAGATTGCTATCACTTTTTTTTGCTCCTTGGGTCATTTGTTGTTGCTTTCTACGAGTGGGTCTTTAGCGAAGTTCTTGTATGTACAATCATCCTCGAGCGTTTTGAGAGCGAAGCCAATTTTGAATCCATTACACTAGATTTTATCGAAGAAACCTTGGTGCATACTCCTGCTTGATGTCTTAATGAATACTGCTTGATGTCTTAATGAATACTTCAAGGTAATATCTTTGTGATTTGTTTCTTCCCCTGTCTTGCATCTTTTTGCACTTCGATTCACTTGTACTTCGAGCCATCCTGCAGAATATTTCGATTCATCCTGTAATGAAGTTAAAAGTATTGTCAATTCATTCTTTGATAAAGTACATTTTTGAATCATTCTTCAGTGAAGTTTTTCTTTTTCATGATCGAGTCATGCTTTTCTTCAATGCATAGTTTTTGTAGTATGACGTGATCAGGCACGTACTTTTCTTCGATGTATTGCTTGCTTGGTAACTCGTGATCAGGCACAAAGTTTACCTTGCAAATTATAGGCTCCTAAGGTTACTTAGAGTGCAACTTCGGGGCTTACTTCGATGTGGGAGGCAGTAACCAAGCTAGTGGGGGCGTACGGATCACCCTTCCCAAAGGCTTTGAGCTACTCGCGCTGGTTTCAAGCAAAACGCTGGCTATCGAGACCATAGGTACCCGTTTTGCCTCAGTATGTTAGGTGGGTATCGAAGATATTAAGTATCCTCCGAGAGAACATGGTGTTGTTCTGATAACCCATTTATCCCAAGTAGAGTAGGAAACTTATGGTGGGTAGCTGCTATGTGTCTCGATAATAAAGTAGCACAATGGGGGAGTGCCGGTCAAAGCTGGAACTTAGACATGGTACTGTTCTCCTATCGCGGCCTGGAGTTCAACTTCTTCTTTTCTTGCTAGCCCCTCCTCAAGGCTGTGCTTGATTTTTAGAGGAGGTCCCTCGGCTGCGTAACTCGCTTGCCATTCCCGTGAATGTGAAAGCTAATTAGCTGCCTCGGGGTTCCATCCACCTCTAAAGGTATATGTTAATCCCATTTATCGTCCCCTCGACGCCTCAAAAGAGAGGTCGAATGGTAGTGAGTTCAAATGCGTCTCGGCTTATATAGCTTTGATGCAAAGTACCCACCGCTAACGGGGTGTCTTGTGGGTAGAGGACTGTGCCATATAGCTCGTAGGGCCCTTACGACTATATGTCATCAGCTTTGTGCCTGCTATTCGAGGACTTTTTATTTTTTGGCATTTTTTGCCTTGGCGTTAAAGCCTTTTTGTTTTTGCGACGAGGCACTAGTGGAGATATGGCGTCATGGCTTGTTCTCTTTTATGGCGTTAGAGCCTTCGGAGATGTGCCTAAGCAAATAGGACTTTTGTTGTGGTCGGAGCTTGCTTCGGAGGTTGACGAGGTAACTGGTGTTTGAGGCACCGAAGTTTCTTCATTGTTGTTATACTGTTGCTTGATGACGATGGCTCCGAGATTATGTGCTTAGCTAGTTGTCTCCGAGATAAGCATCGGAGTTGAGTATCGAAGGTGAGTAAACGTAGTCATCGAAGTTGAATCTGAGATGGCTTCTCCGAGATTGCTTCCGATATGAGATTGAGATGGCTTCACAGTTGATATCTTCGATGATTTTCTTCGAAATGGTAGTGGTTGATTAATGCTCCGAAGTAGGATTGTTGGTGTCTTCGGATCAAAGTGGAATTTGTTGATGGTGGCTGCGAGCTGCAGTAGCTCCGAGAACAAGGTTGGTTGATGCTCCGAGAAGAAAGTTGCTCGATGGTTGAACTTGTTTGTTCCCTCATGCAGAATGCTAATTCAGTGGTGCTTCCTTGATACATATTGACCGTCGAGAGGTAAACTGTATGGGTTATGTAAACTGGGTCATCGATGTTGAGTGTATATAACCATCGAAGGTGAGGATCATAATGGTTGAAGCTGCTTCGTGGAGGATAAGCTGTGTAGCCATTGATGAGTGGATGGACTTGATCGAAGGTGTAGCCGAAGCCATCGAGACTTGAGTTGCTGGCGAGTTTCCCGTGTTTTTCGAAGTTTTCCTCGCTTTCATAACTGAATTCTGATTCAACTAGATTGTCTTATTTAGGCGTCATGGCCTGTTCGTTTTTATGGCGTCAAAGCCTTAGGAGATGTGCCTAATCATGTAGGATTTTGCCTCATCGAGGAGGATCTGGAGGTTGTACCGAGCTGTTTGCGATAAGCATAATTCGTTTATAACATAATAGTGTGCGAAATCGAAGATTGCATAAAGCTAAGGAGATTCGAATGTGACATAATGTGACAAGTATACTTTATACGTAATGTGATATGTTGTATCAAGAGGAAGCTTAATAAATCTAAGGCATTAAAAATGCTAATTGGTGACTCAAAAATTCTTAACTTCATTATCGTTGCATATTGCTCGATGTTGTATAAACATACTCGATACCCCCACTCCTTCGAGGTAGAAAGAGATGGTTCGATCTTCAAATGTAATTATTCGATGCTCTGTCCCCTCAAGGTAGGAAGAGATGGTTCAATCATGTTTGTTATTGCATTATTTCTCTTAATTCGAAACTATACTTCTTTTCGATATTTAGGCCCCTCGAGGTGGGAGGAAGCGATTCGATCGATTTTATAAAGAAACTAACAATATAAGTAGAACTCCTGATTTAGGATATACTTTTAGTTTGAAACTTCTATAAGTAGAACTTCGACATTGATGCCCCTCGAGGTGGGAGGAAGCGAATCAACCGACTTTTAGTTTGAAACTTCTATAAGTAGAACTTCGACATTGATGCCCCTCGAGGTGGGAGGAAGCGAATCAACCGACTTTTAAAGAATCTAGTATGTTGCAAGGAAGAAATCTATGACTTCATATATTATTTGCTAAGTAACTTGTATATAATGGCGTCATGGCCTATCGTACGACTTGTTTGAACGTTATTCTAAGCATGTGAGGTGCATGAATCATTCAAAAACTTTTTAAAGTAGCAAGAGAAGTGTTTAGAAATTCTCCCCAAAGAAGGTTGTTGAGGCTGCAAGCTTGTGCCCGAAGTGGTTCTTTGTTGCCTCGTATGATTTGGTTTTGATTTTCTTTCTCGATTAATGCCTCGGGCTTACACCTCTCGCGGTTGTAATAACAAAATGAGCCTTTGCGCATTCATTCGTGAGTGTGGAAATGTTACTTGCCCATCCTACTCCTTGTTGGTATTATGCTTGAAATCTAATCCATAATATTGCTTTTGAACTGATGTTGTTTCTTCGATATGTCGAAATGATGGAATATACCTGTAGCTTATGAATAAAGTGAGTAAGATTTGTATATAAACCTCTTTATTTCGTTCTTTTTCCAACATCAATGTAACTCCGCAGATAAAATGTAAAAAATGGGTTTTATTCGATATCATAATTAATTATCATGCTTACGACCATGCTTACGACAGTTTTTTTTTTTTTTTTTTTTTAAAAAAACTATTGCCCATTACTGCCTTTATTTTTCACAAGATTTTTATATAAGATGACCTTGATGGACGAAATGAGCCAACTAGCAAAATACAAAGTATTGATATGGACCGTGTTGCCGAAGACAGTGACAACGTGTATAAATTATAAGCATTTTATGCTGGCAATTTTTCCTTCTTTAATAATCTTAAACCTATCCTTTTGACCGACGTACAGCTAGATACTTAATGACCTTGGGCCCTTAACTTGGTTATTAACCTAATTAGCAAATACTCTTGGATGAAAGAAGTGTATTCATGTATATGTTTGAAATTTTTGCATACCAACAGGAAAAGCATATTGGTTGAAGTTTAGAGATTCTTCCCTTTCCGAGGAGTTTTGCTTCGGAGCTTGTTTCTAGAATTGGAGTGAAATAGCTAACCACCGGCCTTAAGTCCTTGTAGGAGTTTGCTTCGGGGCTAGCTGATGTACACTTTTCGAGGAAGATATCGAAGTTGGGCCGCTAATTTGCTTCGCCATCAAAGTTGGCTGTTAGTGCTGGGTTATCGAAGTGATTGTTGGGGAAGACAATATGTCTGAGATGTACTTCCTTATCCTTGCTGCTTTAAAGATGGTGACTGTATCAAAGCTAAGTTGGGTATGCATCAAAGTTGGGTTGCTGATGTTGACCCATCGAGTTTGTAGTAATCGTAGTTATCGAAGTTGAGTAGTCTAGGTTGACTGTAGCTGTGATTCCTTTTCAAGTCATTTTTAATCATCGAAGCTTATTTGTATTTCCGTAGATTTTTCGAGGTAATTGATGATCGAAAGTTGAGTTAGCTGTTTTGTGATTATTGCCGCTTCACCGAGGTTGTGATCGAAGCTGGCCATGAAATGAGTGCTGATTTACTTTGATCGAGAGGGGGTGGCTTAAGTGAGCTGTTGCTATTATCGACATAGTTAACTGTTGTATCTTCTTCGAAGAGCTTACTGTGCTTTTGATTGCGTTAACGCAACAAGATTTCTTCGAGGAATTACTTAAGAGGGTTGGTGTGTTAGTGAAACTGATTCATCGATGCTTGATCATCGAAGGTGAGCCAGGGAGTTTACATCGAAGTTGAGCCATAGAGTTTACATCGAAGTTGTACATCGAAGTTGTGGAGTAGCCATCGAATGTGAGTTAAGTACATCGAAGGTAGTTGGGTTGGCTGCTTCGAGATGAATTATCGGTCTTCCTGGTAATGGTGCTATTATTCATTTACCCTCGGGTTGCTTTCTTCGGAGTTGATCCGTCATGCTTCGAGACTGTTGTTTCTGAGCCATCGAAGAGGTCATCGATATCAAGTCTGCTCCGAGAACAAGCCATCGAGGATGTCGTCAAGATTTGTGTATGTCAGACAAGGCTGCTCCGAGAAAGAAGCATCGGGTTTTAGGTTTACTTTTGAAGTGACTGTGCGAATTAAACTGCTCCGAGGTTGCTGGCGAGACTGGTATCTCCGAGAATGACATCTCCGAGAAGTTTGTATCCGAGAAGACTGTATCCGAGAGTTGGGACCGAGAAAAATCGGGATGGCTTCTCAGTTGATATGTTGAGGCACCGAAGTTTCCTTGTTGTACATAGTTTTTGCTGCCGAGTTTTCTGCCACGGGATTTTATTTCCTCCGAAGTTTTTGTTGGCGAAGTTGTACTGCGAAAAGGTTGCTTCGAAAGGTTTACTGTCCGAAGTAAATTTTCTCCAAGAGTTAGTTACTGTTGTTTTTTTAAGATTCCTCGAAGCGGAATTGTGCTCACGAAGTTGTGTCGAGTTGAGACTCTTATCCACTTCAAACTGAATTGATGTGTGACGGGTAAAACCTATTGATTTGTTGTTTCTCCGAGACGAGCTGACATTCTGCCTTGCTGCTGTATTTGAGCTTTTACTCTTAGGGTGGTGATGTGATTTCCTCCTGAGATGAACCGGTACACTGCGTTATTTTTCGTATGTTTGATTTTGAAGCTTCTGTTAGCCTCGGTGGATGATGGCTGAGGCTGCCAATTTTCTTCAATGCTTGTTTCTGTAATGAATTGAGATGCTGCCGGCTATGGCTTTTTGAGATGACCGCTGATGGTGAAGAATATTGTTCCGAGTTCGTTGTCGTATCATTTTGAAACCTTCGTATTGTTTATTTTACCTTCGGAGAAGAACTATAGACTATTGGTGTGAATGTTATCCAGATGACTCCCCCTTTTTGTCACCACCCTGATCAATGTTTCTAGGTAGATGGGCTAGCTAGCTTCCCCTTGTTCTTTACCACAGTTCATTTGTTATCAAAGATATGCCATAGAAGTTCAGTATCTAAAGCCATCGAAGGTGTTGTTGCCACCGAAGACGTCTGCGAATCTTTGCTCCACAGAGACTAGCTTCTTTGATCAATTAAATGGGTTTGACACTCCGAGTTGCTACTTCGATCTCTGCCTACCAAGATTGGTTTCGTACTTTGTTGATGCAAGAACAATTTCCCTTGACGCTGCTGTGCTGTCTCTCCTGTCGTTGATACGAACTGGAAACTTCAATTGATTGTCACTGCAAGTGACCCAATGTTTTGGTGGTTAGTCAAGAATAAAGTTAGATATGAGCTAAATAAACAAGGCTATCAAAAATGGTTATTTTCCCTTTTGTTTGCTCACAGAGAAACCTCAGAGTCAAATTGAAATGCTAATTACTTTAGATTTTTCCTAAAACTTGAAATGGGTTTCTTTTACAGTGTTTATTGATTTCAGATCTGTTGTACGAAGTTCTTTTTTGATCAAGATTTTCTGCAAAAAATCAGACTTTTGTTGAAGAAACTAAGAAAATCCTAGTTTTGTAGAAGATTTTCGTCAAAATTAATAAATCTGGGATACTATGAATGAATTAAGAGTAGGTAAAAAGAAAATTTCTCTTGTTGGATTGTTGTTGCAGAGGAGCTTTGATTTCTCTGTTATGAAGCTTTCCTCGAGAAATTCCTTCACTGCCGCTTTTCTTTTCTCCATCGGTGCGGAGAACATTGATAATTTTGTTGCCTGAATTTCCCTACTCCCGTTGACGAAAGTACCCTTGATAACCAGATCTACGGCTGAACTCCCCAGAAATGTTGTTGTACCCGTCGGAACTAATAGACCTTTATTTTTGGACCTCCAAAACACAGGCAAACCCTAAGTTGTTTTAATGATCCCTGTTTCTAGCGCCAAACTATGCGAGTGTAAAATCTGCGTAAGTACTTCACACCCAACAACCATTAGATATATGAATCACAAGTATGAACCCTAATAAGATAATCAAGGTACAAATGTAAGGAGAAGGTACAAGGAGCAATGGATGCAACTCATATCATGAATTTATTACTTTCTTGATGTTTGATTACATAAATCTCCATTAGAGTAGAGTTCTAGATCTAGATCTAGTCTTTGGGGAAGAAGATGAGTAGAGGAGAAGGAGGTAGAGAGAGAAAGTGAAAGAAGATCCCCTCTCTCCTAGGAGATATTTCCTTTATATAGAGGAAATTTACATGATAATTACACAAATGCCATTATCTTAGCTACCAAGTAAAGAAGGTCTTCGGTGTGCCTCGTCTTCTTTTAGGTAGCGAGCGTATGTCAGTTTATCTCTTCGGCATACTTATTCATCGGGCTTGATCTTCACTTCGGGGAGGCTATGGTCTCGACTAGGTAACTACTTCGGAAGGATTGGTGGATCGAGGTGGCATCTCCGAACGGCGGTCCATGGTTCGCAGTCTTAGTCTTCGGCTCTCTTCGCGTTCATAGGGCGTTATCTTGCTCTTCTTCTAGGATGGTGACATGTGGCTCGTCCGAATTATGCCCCCACAATCGGAGTAACCTGTAACCTTGGTAACCTGATCACGTTCTTGTCTATTCTACGGTCCTTCTCTTATGATATAAGGCCATTCAAAAACTGACACGTTACACACAGGGTTCGAAAGGAAGCAACGCACGGCTGCACTCGGTGTTGTAAGACCTAGTTAGCTCCAGTTGTATAAGTTTCTTAATTGATTCTTCGTGTACAACTGAGGTAGAGACAAGTTGGGCATAGTTTACTCGGTTTACTTGTCAGCCCTCGCTTTTAAGTAGATTTTCGTATGACCTGGAGCAATCCGAAGGAAGTCACTTTGTGTATGTCAAACTGATAGAGGACATTTCAAACATACAGTTGACAATTGAGGTTGCAAATCCGGAATTGTTGACACAAGCCTTTAACAGCGGTTAAAGCAACTCCTAGGCCTGTAAAGGACGTCAGCTAGGGGAATCGAGTGCGTGACGATCTGTGGGGGATCTAGAGACGTAATGAGTGCGACAGTAGCCAGTTCGCTTGGAGGGTGGAATTTGTCTCTGCTATATCCCAGACCGAAGTCTTGTAGTAGGCTAGTGTTTGTAGTCAGTTTGTACTGTGCGGTGTTCAGTTTGGACGAGGTCCAGAGGTTTTTCTACAAGTTGTAGTTTCCTCGTTAAAAAAATCTCTGGTGTCTTGTGTGCTTTACTTTCCGCATTATATTCTCTGATTATATAATTAAAGCAAACACAAGAAGTACGTTATTAATAAACCTGATCGTTGTCCTCAATCCATCCCTTGGATTTACCAAGACCCTGTCTTGCGTTGGACTAATCCTTGTGATCCAAACTTAGGTTAACGGATCTGGATATTGATTTTTGAGATCGACCAGATCTGACCATAAGTCTCACGAGCCCAAACGAAAATTTGGTTGTATTTCGGTACCCCTGCTTTTTTACATATGTTTGAAATATGTGAACATCACGCGACTCTCCTCATAGACCCAAAAAAAAGACTTATTTTATTGTAAGTATGTTGCCTTCTAAACCATCTTCAGATCCTTATTTTAGAAAACCCGTTATGGAATAACTACAATCAGTGCGGTATATATGTTAGGACATTGTCCGGTCAAACCCACTAGCGTTGGTATGTCAAGCTAGTTTTCAGTTTTAGGTGTCAAAACACAATTCTTGATGTAGCATACTAGAATTTAGATTTCGCAATTGGGATGTAGACAAAGTAGTAGAGACCTTGAAGACGAAGACTGTGAAGACAAAGAAGACATCAATTATTCTTCATCGACAAAAGGTTAGTAGTATTTATGACTCTTATGGAAATTATTCTATTCTACTTATTCTATCTTTCGAAATAGTCGGCTACTTTAGTAGAGATACTAATAGCGATTGAGATCGTGTTCTTGTCTACATGACCATGAGTTATGTTGGTATTTGTTCCCACGAATACTAAGTTTACAAGAATACATGAGATAGATTTGATACCATTTGTCCATTACAATGGTTTTCTTGCAAATTACTTGTTGGATATGGGTGAATCTAAAGGAGTGCTCTTGAGCAAAAGTCTAGTGGATTATAGTTGAGGGCGTATAACACGTCTAAGTACTGGCCCAGCCCAGAACTTCCAGCGGATCCAGTTAAACCCTAATTATGAGTAACGCCGGTTCACGAACCGGTTCGTAAACAATGACACCGGATTTCACTCCTGAGTTCCAAAAAAACAATTTGTACATGTACATGTACGTGAACCACATATTCGATGTATTTGGTTGTAATTCAGAAGGGCTGTTCCCGAACCGTACAAGGTGAATATTCTCTGGAATTTCACACGGGTTAAATTCTGACTCATTTATCTCTTAGTTGGACTTGGTTATCACGGATATATTTTATGTGGTCCATCTAACGAGTCTCAATGAGTCAATAAGATAAATATTATCTCTAGTCTATTGGATTTCTATCTGAAGTGGTTAAGAGCTAATAAACCACTTGGCAGATAAATGTTTAATGAATTCCAATTGAGATAAATCTGTGTTTACTTGTTTAGCAAGTTAGGGTTTACCAAACTTGTGGGACAAGTAACTAGTTGATTTATTCCTAAGCAACCTATCTTATTGAGTGCTACAAATAAAGGGGTTCAGGATGAAAAACCACAAGCATCAAGCATACGTGAAGTTTCTCTGTGGAATTGATCGTAAACTCTTTTCACTTAAGTGAAAGCTTGTTGTGGTATAGTCATCCTCTATTAGGTAGCAGTTCCTCTGTGGGATTTACCTAACGACTATAAAGAATTATCTTGAGAGTTGGGAAGCACAGGTAGGCGATAACGTACCTTTATGGTTGTTATCAGATTAACCTGTAACCTTGGTAACCTGATCACGTTCTTGTCTATTCTACGGTCCTTCTCTTCTGCAATAAGGCCATTCAAGAACTGATACGTTACACACAGGGTTGAAAGGAAGCAACAGATGGCTGCATTCGGTGTTGTAAGACCTAGTTAGCTCCGGTTGTATAAGTTTCTTAAGTGATTATTTTTACAACCCAGGTAGGCATAGTTTACTCGTTTTACTTGTCAGCCCTCATTTGTAAGTAGATTTCCGTATGACTTGGAGCAATCCGAAGGAAGTCACTTTGTGTATGTCAAACTGATGGAGGACAGTTTAAACATACAGTTGATAATTGAGGTTGCAAAGCCGGAATTATTGACACAAGCCTTTAACAGCGGTTAAAGCAACTCCTAGGCATGTAAAGGACGCCATCTAGGGGAATCAAGTACGTGACGATCTGTGGGGGATCTAGAGACGTAAGGAGTGCGATAGTAGCCAATTCGCTTGGAGGGCTTGAGTTGGTCCCTGCTACATCCCAGACCAAAGTCTTATAGTAGGCTAGTGTTTGTAGACAATTTGTATTGTGTGGTGTTCAATCTGGACGAGGTCCTTCTCTTCTGATATAAGGCCATTCAAGAACTGATACGTTACACACAGGGTTCGAAGGAAGAAACGCACGGCTGCACTCGGTGTTGTAAGATCTAGTTAGCTCCAGTTGTATAAGTTTCTTAAGTGATTCTTTTTACAAATGAGGTAGAGACAAGTTGGGCATAGTTTACTCGGTTTACTTGTCAGCCCCCGCTTGTAAGTAGATTTCCGTATGACCTGAAGCAATCCGAAGGAAGTCACTTTGTCTATGTCAAACTAGAGAGGACAGTTCAAACATACAGTCGATAGTTGAAGTTGCAAAGCTGAAATTGTTGACACAAGCCTATAACATCGGTTAAAGCAACTCCTAGGCCTGTAACGGACGTCAGCTAGGGGAATCAAGTGTGTGACGATCTGTGGGGGATCTAGAGACGTAAGGAGTGCGACAGTAGCCAATTCGCTTGGAGGGCTGGAGTTGGTCTCTGCTACATCCCAGATCGAAGTCTTATAGTAGGCTAGTGTTTGTAGTCAGTTTGTACTGGGCGGTGTTCAATCTGGACGAGGTCCCGAGGTTTTTCTACAGGTTGTAGTTTCCTCGTTAAAAAAATCTCTGGTGTCTTGTGTGCTTTACTTTCCGCATTATATTCTCTGATTATATAATTAAAGCAAACAAGAAGTACGTTATTAATAACCTGATTGTTGTCCCCAATCTATCCGACGGATTTACCAAGACTTTGTCTTGTGTCGGACTGATCACTTGTGATCCAAACTCAGGTTAAACAGATCTGGATATTGATTTTTGAGATCGTCTCGATCTGACTATAAGACTCACGAGCCCAAACGAAAAGTTGGTAGTATTTCGGTACCCCTGCTTTTTCAATATTATGCTTTTTTTAGGTCTTTATTGTCTTCAAAATTTCGTCTTCAAATTCCATTATTTGAAATTTCCCTGGTTGATTTTGCATGTATTAATGTTATTAGAGGGTAGGTATTGAGAGATTGAAGTGAACACAAACCACTTGGTGCAAATGTATTTTTTTCTGGTTCCCTCGTTATTATCCTTTCTTGTTTACATCAATTCTACTCTAGGGTACCCAAATTCGAAATTTTCTTGAGCACATATTATTCCTTTGAATCAATTTGTTGAAGAAATGGTAATTGAATTTGTAATGTTTGTTCTTAATTAAATAACCAGTGTTATATGGTGTTCCAATTTCCATTTTGATGCAATACTTGTGTCGGTATAAAATCTGACTAGAGATTGTGTTAACAAGAGTATTAAAGAGTTGATTTAGTATAAGAAGTGCATCGAGATTGAATATTAGACAACTTCGCAGAGATTCTAATAACAAACAATAAGCAAAATAAAGACCAAAGCATTCATAAGTGTAAAACATTTCACTGGCTAATTCTACATGGATCATGTGCTTAAAGGCACGAGGAGATTAATCACTAACCTAGTCTCTCTCAAAATTCCCAAGTCTTACCAAACAATCCAACCATTAAAAATGAGCTCGAGTTATCCTTTTATAGATCGAGCTGCTAGTGGACTACAACTAATAAAGACAAAATACTCAATCGTGCATGTGTCAGAAGTTGTCGAATAAGTCGGTGCTCCTCGAGATGTTCTCGACAAAGCCCTCTTTTGGCAGTTCTTCGATCCTTAGCTATAGGTATCTGTTCCTTCGATTATATCTTTTTCTTCGTTGTTCTGCTCGTCTTCGCTGCTTTCTTCTTCTCGTAGTGCTCTTTCGATATATTCAATACTTCGAACTTCATCTTCTCTTATGGTGCTCCTTCCCTGGGATGCTGACACGTGGTTCGATGGTTTTATGCCCCCACAGTTTGCTTCTTTTCTTTCTAGATGCTGGGGAAGGAAATTTGCCTTCGACATCTACCTCCGCAACGCGTGATAACTCATACTACGGATCTGACATCTGCCTCTGATGCTGGAAAGGAAACTGATCTTGAATTGGTTAGACTTATGAACCTTTAAATATGATCAACTCGGAAAACAAGCGGTTGAGATCCGAGTTGGCAAATCTAAAGGAAAACATCATAGTAAAAGATCAACTTATTGAAGAACTGAACAAGGAAAATGAATCTCTAAAAGAATCTGTTGAAACTCTAAAAATTCATGTTACAGAAACCTCAGACAATATCAGTCATCTGCAGTCCATAATCAATGCATCACATGTAACTGATCAAACTGCTCGTGTCTCTTGTGACTTGTCTATTAAGGAATTGTTGAAAACATCTTCACTACACCAAATTTGGCGAATAGCAACACTATGTAGCAACGATAATGCTGCCGTTCCGGTTTAGCAACGGGCTTGGGCCGTTGCGAAATTTTTGTGTCGTTGCGGAATTTAGAAACGACCCAAATAACGTTGCTAATAGCAACTCTTTTTTATTTGTGCGTGTGAGGTGAGCGTGTGGGCATAAACACCACCCCACACTTTTTGTTATTATTCTACCCAAGGAATAAAACCCGTATAAAACTTATCTTCCCTTTGTACGCCCCAATGTTTGCCAAAAAAAAAAAAAACAACTTATCTTATCTAACCTAAACACACATCGATTTCTCATTCTTTTTTTCTCTTCTTCTTCTTCTTCTTCTTCTTCTTCTTCTTCTTCTTCCTCCTTCTGCTCCTCCCCCTGGCTTATCAAGCGGAACTCCAAATCCACCGCCATACCTTATCTAACTCCAAATCCACCGCCATACCTTACCTAACTCCAAATCCACAATCTTCATGTCAGAGCTATCATTATCAAGAAACTAAATCACCATATTTCTTCTACACTGGAAACCCTAGATCTAGTATTTATATCTCTTATTAGATCCTTAGGTACAGAAAAGAAAGCGAGAAGAGGAAGATTTTGGTAAAAATCTTTACGAAAACCCTAGATCTAGTATTCTTATCTCTTTCAATCTTTACGAATCTGTTTCTATTGTATGAAATTGTGTTTCTTCTTTTAACTACTGATGAAGAATCGATTTCTATGAAACATCTATTTTGCATAAATTGTATTTTTATGTGAGGGTTTCCTTCTAAGTTTCTAATTTAAGTCTCTATTCAGATTCGAATGTGTATAGAGCTTGTTTTTTTATGGCTGAAATTTTCATTCTGTAAATTTTCATTCTGTAAGTTTCTTGGCTACACAACTATTGTTCTGTTTCGTTTTCTTCTTTTTTTGGCCTCTTCCTCAACTTAAGATATTTCGTTTCATTTTCAGTCTTTGGAGCCTAAATAGTTTGCAACAGGCTACTCACCTTCTTGCCTCAGTGCCTCCTGTAGTTGGTATTGGTGACCCGGTAAGCTTAGCAAATTCTGTTAGGGTACTATGTGCTTTCGTTGCTATTACACCTTAATATCACTCTCCTATCTCATTACTCATGCTATCTCTTTTATTTCTGCGAATTTTTTGTACAGGTGCTTTATCATTATGGTAACCTGCTGAAAAGTAGGCTAAGTGGTGGAAAACTTCAATGAATATGTTACTTATCATCAACAAGTAAGCTCTTCTTAATTAACTTGTTTAAAACAATTCGTTAAATTAAGACTTCAATTGATGTCAGCATCTTAAGAATGTTTGCTTGTGAATGTCATCTTAATGTGAATTCCAGGTGGACCAGGAAGAAGGTGCGTGCCACAGTCTCCTATCCCTTCATGTACTTCCTGCTTCTTCTTTTTTGACTTTTCGTTGATTATCTTGCAGTGTCGTGGACACTATAATCAAACAGGGGTCACTCGGAAGGTGTTTCATTTCTTGAATTTTGTGGTGAATGCAGGTTAGTATCTTTAAGCTCGGCCAATCTAAGTGGAATTAAAAATTTGAAGTTAGTGGTTGTTGATGAAGCAGCACAACTTAAGGAGTGCGAATCAACAATACCGCTTCAACTACCTGATGTGAAACACGCAATCCTCATAGGCGACGAATTACAACTGCCAGCAATGGTTCAAAGCAAGGTTATGTTTTTATCTTAACATTTGTCCTTTACTTAAATGTGCGCGCACTATAAGTTTCTAACTACGGGGTTATATTGCTGTTTAGATTTCAGAGAATGCTGGTTGTGGAAGAAGTCTGTTTGAGAGATTGGTGTTACTCAACCATGATAAGCACCTGCTGAATGTGCAATACAGAATGCACCCTTCTATTAGTGTTTTCCCAAATGAAAAATTCTACAACAAACAAATTTTAGATGCTTCCAATGTCAAAGAAAATTGCTATGATAGAAAATTTCTTCAAGGAAGTATGTTCGGGCCTTTTTATTTTATCGATGTTTCAGGCAGTGTGGAGGAATTCAATGATAAGAAGAGCCTAAAAAATCTGGTGGAAGTAGCAGTAATTTCAGAGATAATTGAAAACCTGCATAAAGGTAACTGTTTCTTACTTGTCTTTGATTTAACAATGGACTTTACGATCTTAAATTAATAACTATAATTCATCGACATATACAACTTCAATTGCAAATGATTACAAGGTCAGTGTGGGTGTTATACCCCCTTATAAAGCTCTAGTGTTTGCCCTCATGGATAAACTTGGTAACAAATTCGATACACATACTAATTTCTCAGTGAGTGTTCGATCTGTTGATGGGTTTCAAGGAGCCGAGGAAGATATTATCATTATGTCTACTGTGAGGTCAAACTCAAATGGAACAGTAGGATTCCTTTCAAATCATCAACGAACAAATGTTGCCTTAACAAGAGCAAGGTATAGTTAATATTTGACTCAATTTGTTGGTATCGCTAACCCATATTCTGTCTTTATTTAGTCCTTAAAGAGTCTTTGCCTTTTACAATTGTAGGAACTACCTTTGGATTTTGGGGAATGGAAGAACTTTAATGGACAGTGATTCAGTTTGGAGTAAGTTAGTTCGTGGTGCAAAGGACCGAGGGTGCTACTTTAACGTTAATGATGACAAGATGTTATCCGAAGTAGTTATAGAGGCATCGGCGACAAGATTAGCTTCACTTAGCCTAGTGGAAGGCAGCACTAGAAATCGAAGTTCAAGGTTAGTTCTGAAATAAACATTTCTAACAAATTAGTCAGCCACAAATAAACTGAATGTCTGCATTAGCTTCTTCTTTTGCTATTATATTCAGTTCAACAACTAACTACGTTTTCTGTATTCCGTGTCACTTGTAGTGGATATCAAAAGGCTCAAGGATTTAGGAGAAACTCAAAGAAAAAGTGGTAGTGAAAGAAAGATGAGTTGGAGTACTTGAGTTTAACCTTCTCTAAATTTTGGGTTCCTAAATTTTAACAGCATTCTTTGCTTGTGCATTACCCTCTTTTATATATTCTTTTACAGACCCAGTAGCATTATTGCACCAGTTATTCTTTTAGTTGTTGGATTTTGATCGATACATACGTAAGTTCTTTTTTGTGTATTGTTGTAGGTTGAAGATCCGATGCTGAAAGCAACAAAGTAGTTGAAGTTGGATCTTGAACATAACAAGGTTTGCTGAGCATTATTAATTTATTTGCTATCTGGAATCTGTCTAATATTGCTCCATGGATACTGAAACTAGCTAGGTTTTATGTATTAGAGAACAAGAACATTGGTTTTCAGTTATCTGAATGTATGAATTTTTTTAGTTTTTTTTTTGCTAAGTTTTTTTGTAAGTGTATGAAGTATTGATTTTGGCTAAGTGTATGAAGTATTGATTTTGGCTAAGTGTCTGAATGGTTTGAAAATATCTATCTTTGTAAGGTCAAAGATTGGCCGAGCTGACCAGGTCAAAGTCTGACCAAGCTTGTTTTGATCAGGTCAAAGTCAAGCTTGGTCTTCTTTGACCTGGTCTTTTTTTTTTACTTTGGTAAAAATTTAGAAACGGCAATGAGCCGTTGCTGGTAAAAATATCTGAAACGGTAAATAGGCCGTTGCTGATTAAAATTTGAAACGGTTAAGAGGCCGTTGCGGGCAAAATTAAGCAACAGAAAAAGGGCCGTTGCGGGAAAAATCTAGCAACGGCTGAACTCGGCCGTTGCTAGGACCGTTGCTAACCGGGAGACGCAACGACAACATTACCGTTGCTAAAATTCGTCACACCATGAATAGCAACGGCCATCCCCCGTTTCTAACACTTTTAGCAACAGATGGGCACCGTTGCTACCACCCAAAATTGGTGTAGTGCTTATACAGACAAGACCTTGATGTAACTTGTGCCAAGGATTTTATAAGGATTCTGAGTACAAAATTCAGTATTCCTCTGGTTGAATCTATTATACCAAGTGTTAGGGTATTGTACGGTCAAACCCACTAGCGTTGGTCTGTCAAGCTGTGTGGAGGGTAAAACACCCTCGGGACACGTGTCGAGATCAGAAGGACCGGGCTCAGCCAGAAGATGTCACAGCCAAGCTTCGGGATTAGCCTACAGAGCTACCTCGAAGGAAAGCTCGAAGACAGAAGACTCGCTCAGAACTTCGAAGGATAAAAGCAGGAAGTCATCTTCGGGGGTCTCATCGAAGGAACCCCCTTACTCGACAAGCTATGACACCACCATGATTGGGTAGCTTGTCTTATTAGTTGTAAACCACCACCGACTCGGCCTATATAAGGCGAGCTCGAGAAACATTGTAAGGGTTGGATTTTTGGTGTAACCTAAGTTGTGAAGGGTGAGACTAGGTTAGCTTTCTCCTCTAAACTTCTAAGGATCATATCCATGTATTAGTTACCACAAAACTGAATGAATAATCGAGTTCTTAGTCTGTGTATTCACGTGTGTAATGTCTTCGATGCATCTTTAATCTCTTCGCTCTCTTATATGATTGTATACTGTTCAATACGATAATAGATCTGATGGCTGTTAGGTGTGAAGTATCTATGCAAATTTTACACTCACACAGTTTGGCGCTAGAAATAGGGACTGATTAAAACAACTTAGGGTTTGCCTGTGATTTATGACTTTCAAATTTTTTGAGGAAATTTTTTCTAGGGTTTTCAAACTCTTTCTTAAAATCGCATTTTCATTACATTTCTATCAATTTTCTGAGCCCCATCACCTTGAATGTCTAAAGATCTTCGAAGCTTTAGAGCGTTCAAGGACTCTTGAGCAAATCATCAGTTTGATGAGATCGCTGCTTCTACAGGAAACCCCAAGCCTTGAAAAGTAGAGGTCAAATCATGCCCACCATACGTTTCCTGATTAAACATGGTCAAGGATACTAAAAAATATTATTTTGCCAAAAAGGGAAATACTTCTAACAACCCCACTAAAGTATTATGAACAGAAGAATTACGTATGTCAGACCACTAGGGCACAATAACAACTGTGGACCTCACTTGATGGTTGCTTTTCTTTTTCGGGGGGAGGGGGGGTGCTTACACAAGGAAGAGACGTCAAAGCAGCCCATCAAAATGCGGCGGCAGGAAGAAATGCCGGTACGAAACGGCCACTGCAACTCGATGATTCATTCAAGGGAAAGCACTAGCCCACGAAATAATATCACGGGAATGATCCACAAGAGGGACAAAGACGAAAAGGAGATAATGATCGTTGCCAAAGCAAGGACATTCGAACCATGGCAGTTGCAACCAATATGTTACTCAGCAGACGACATTCCCGAGGACGACCCGAGAAACACTCCCCTAGTCGTAGCTATAAACATAAAGGGAGTATTGTTGCCAAATATACTGATTGATCCAGGGAGTTCTGTAGACGTCCTTTTCGGTGTGGCATACAGGAAATTCTTCCAAAGTACCTCGTTGACACCCTCGGATTATACTATCTATGGATTCAACAGAAGAGCTTCGAAGCCAAAGGGTGATGTCCCACTACCAATCTACGTGAAGACGATGACGCTGCAAACTACATTTTGTGTCCTCGACATAGAATCACCATACAACGCAATCCTGGGACGACCATGGTTGCACGGGATCCTGGGGGTGCCCTTTACACTGCATCAGAAACTCAGATTCCCAACTCCTACCAGCATAGGTGAGGTCAAAGGCGATACCAGGGAGTCAAAGGCGAGTCACGAAAAGGATGTAGAGCAAAGAAGGTACGCAAGGCGAAATAGAAGAGAGCGATACAGGCAGCAAAGGGCAGAAATGATCGATAAAGAAATTAATCAGGTAATCAGGGGAGACAAAGGAGAAATCACGAAGGAAGCCCCGAAGGACCCCACGACAATGAACGAGGAAACACCAAACTTCACCCCGACAGAACCCACCGAGGACGTAAACATCGGAACCAGTGAGGAACCAAAAATTGTAAAAATTGGAACACTAATGAAAGAGGAACAACGTGTAGAGATGGAGAAACTACTAAAGGAATATGCCGAGAGAAATGTTGTCGTGCGTGGCCGCGCGGGAAGGCTCAATAAGCTAGCAGCCCATATACCGTCGGATGATTGTTTAGACGGTCAGATTATATACACTGTATATTTCATAGAATTCAACAACTGGCAAATTTACAATATTATACATACGTCCTTATATTTCATCTTTATTCACAATTCAATAAACCCCTAAATCAAAAAACTGATGAGTGATGATGAAAACCAATGCATCATTTTTTATTTTTGAAGTAATGGGTTTTGTTTAAGGCAATTGAAATGATTTAATCAGGTGTTGAAGCACCAAGGAATAGTTTGGAGGATATAAATCCAGAATCATAAATGAAAGAATATGTTCCTTTAAAATACTGATTTTTTTTTTTTTTTTTTGATGAACAAGGTACCTTTCATTAATGGAAATTCAAGGATACAATGAGTTTAAGATCCAAATAAGAGAATATAAAAGAACACACCGTAAAAGTACAATCCTGAGAAATCCGACAAGAGAAAGAGAAGGATTACCGGAGGTAGACAAATACAAGTATGAATTAGATCCGATTAAATCGGTAGAAGAATGGTTTTTCATGGAATTATAATCCAACCATTTGAATTGTTTTTCTTCTTGGAAAAGAGATGCTCCCAAAATAGGAGTAATTTGCTCAAATCTCTTAAAACCTATGACATAACTTCCATCGACAGAAACACCGTTGATGAAGATTCCGGCGCCGGATAATTCATAGATGAAGATTCCGGTGAAGATTCCGTCGTCAGAGACAACAAAGATGAAGATTCCGTCATTGGAGCATATCACAAGCGATCTTGAAACCCAAATAACCCAAAAACGACCATTAAAGCCTAGATAAACTTCTTGAAAAGAGTAGATAAAACCACCGAAACGGTGTAGATAACTCACCAAAAGATGAGTAGAAAACATCAAAAACTAAACTAAAACACTAAAGAAACTAGAAAAACAGTAAAGGGTAAGAAGATCTGCTCAGATCCGGCCCCAAAACGGACCAGATCTGAGCAGTTGATGATTGCCGGTGAAGGGGTTTTTTTCTTTGGGAAAAGGGCTACTAGAGGAGAGAGAGAAGAGAAGAGTAAAATACTGAAATTTGATCTAATTTGAAACCCATTTCTTGATATGCCTTACGTCTGCGTTTTTTTTAAGGATATTAAAACTCAAATTTTGGTAACAAGATTAATGGGTTTAGATGTTTTAACCCTTTACCTAATCAATCAGACTAAGCAAGCATAAATAAGATTTTCAGCAATTGAAGTTACAATCGCTTGATTCTAACGTTAAAACTATGCTCTTTTTTTTTTCCCATTTTGAAGCAGGTTTAATGGAGATGAAACTTAATGCCTGTAGATCTCATAACATAACAGTGTTATTAAAAATGGGCATATGATGAAATGAGAATAAATTAAAAGGACTTTCTTCTAATATCATAAATCTTGCCAGCTGTAGTTATTAGGAAAGATACTGTGTATATAATCTAACCGTCAAAGATTTCATCCAACGGTATATAGGCTGCTAGCTTACAAAGCCGTCCCGCGCGGCCGCGCGGGACAGCATTACTCATATGCCGATGTCTTTGCTTGGAGAATGAGCGAGATACTGGGAATTGACCCAAGCTTAGCATGTCACCATCTAGACATAAATCCTTCGGTGCGACCAATCAAGCAAAGACCTAGAAAGCTAGCGGATGTATACCAGACGGCGGTGGAGTCAGAACTCAACAAAATGATGGCGACAAGAATCATCAAGAAGATACAATATGCGGAATGGATTTCGAATATGGTCATCGTGCCAAAGAAAAACAAGGGAGTGCGGATCTGCATCGATTTTAGCAATCTAAACAAGGCATGCCCGAAGGATCCACACCCACTTCCCAGCATAGACCAAATGGTGGATGCAACAGCAGAACATGAACTTTTAAGTTTCATGGATGGCTATTCTGGCTACAACCAGATTCCTTTAGCAGAAGAAGATCAAAAGCACACAACATTTCTAACATCTAACGGGTTATACAAGAATGCCGTTTGGATTAAAGAACGCTGGTGCCACTTATCAAAAAGCTATGGAGAACATCTTCCGCCCCTGGTTGAAGAAGACAATTGAGGCATACGTAGACGACATGTTGGTGAAAAGCAAGAAGGCAGAAACCCACATCGAATACCTGAAGGAAATACTAGACAAAATGTGCCAAATCAATATGAAAATCAACCCTGCAAAGTGCATTTTTGGAGTTACTTCGGGAATTTTTTTGGGATACATTGTCACGAAGATAGGTATCGAGGCAGATCCATTGAAGGTGCAGGCGATTCGAGAGATGTCATCGCCCACAACTATAAAGGATGTACAAGCCCTAAATGGAAGGTTGGCAGCCCTCAACCGATTCATCGCTCGATCCTCGGACAGATGCAAAAACTTCTTCAGCATTTTGAAAAGAAAAAAAAAGTTCGTATGGACAGATGAGAGAGAGGCTGCATTCCAGGGAATCAAAAACTAATTGGCAGGTCTGTCGGCCCTACAACGACCTGAAAGGGATGAAGACTTGAGACTCTGCATTGCAGCAAACTCTGACGCCATCAGTGTAGTCCTAGTAACAACAAGAGAAGAAGAAAAGCCGGTGTATTACATTAGCAGAATACTATTTCAGGCCGAGAAAAACTACACCAAGTTGGAACAACTCATACTTGTGTTGGTTGTAGCAACCCAAAAGCTTCGAACGTACTTCCAGGCACACAAAATCATTGTACTAACCAAAACACCAATTGAATCCGTTCTAAAAAATATGTAGGCAACACGGAGAATTGCGAAGTGGAACGCACAAATATGACAGTATGATGTGGTCTATGAAATACGAACATCATTAAAATCACAAATCATCGCCGACTTTTTAGCAGAATTCCCAATCGAAGAAGATTACGAAGAAGAGCCAATACTAGGGATCGAGGACGAAGACGGACCGTCCGATCTACTGCAGCAAAAACATCCTCGGAGGTGGGATGTCTTCATCGACGGATCAGTAAATGGAGATGGCCGAGGAGTAGGAATAGTCTTCACTTCGCCAGAAGGAAAGTGTACCGTATATGATCTCTGATTGGAGTTCGAAGCAACAAATAACGAAACCGAATATGAGGCAATGATACATACTCTAAAGCACATGATAGAAATGGAGATCCAAGAGGCTCGCATAACCACAGATTCACAACTCGTAGTACAACAACTCGACGGCAGTTACCAATCGAATGATTCCCTATCAAAATAAAAGAAACTAGCAAGGCAACTAATGACGAAGATTCCCCACCTAAAATTCGACACATTTGCAGGAAAGACAACAGGCATGCAGATGCCCTGGCGTTTATCGCCTCGAAAGTAACAGACCAAGACGTCATTTTCATCGAAATTGGCAGAATAAAGAAATCATCAATAGAAAACTTCGGAGAAGAAAATGTTATGGCCGTCCAGGATGAAGATGATGACTGGAGGGCACCCATAAGGAAATACCTGGAGACTAAGGAATTACCAAGTAGCTCACTTGAGGCACATAAAATAATAAGTAGATCAGCAAATTATCGACTTCTAGATAGAGTCCTACACCGACAATCATTTTTGGGACCGCTGCAGAAATGCGTTCATCGATTAGACAGAGTAACATTAATGAGGGAACTACACAATGGCGAAGCAGGAACTCACAGTGGTGCAAGGTCACTCGCACAAAGAACCAAGGCTCAGGGTACTACTGACCATACATGCAGGCCGATGCAAAAGACATATCTCGAACATGTGATCCTTGTCATAGGTTCGCTAAAAGAATTCACGCACCAGCGACAACCTTAAACCCAGTGCTAAGCCCTTGGCCTTTTGCCAAGTGGGGTGTAGGTGAAGAAAATGCCATACGCCAAATAATAAGAACTTAAGGAG
>JAJJMA010007257.1:7463-21659 GCA_023529015.1 Papaver nudicaule
TAATTTTTAAGAGTATTCATTTTGGTCTGGACGCGGTCCCGGGGTTTTTCTGCTGGATTGCAGTTTCCTCGTTAACAAAATCTTGTGTGTGATTTACGTTTCTGCATCATATTTGTTTATCATTTATATTGTGCAAATCAATGTATGTTAACATTTTCCCTTTTGTATCTTGTATTAATTCCTGTTTGTGTGAATTGATCAGCACAAGAAGAGACTTTGGTAATTTAACCTTAATTCCACAAAGGTTGTACAAATGTCTATATAGGTTGTTGGACAAAAAGGATTTGGTGGTGTACTCGGTACCCTCACTTTTTCACAAACAGTACGATGCTAGTCTAGACCAGATCAACCTATTTTGTGAAAACTTTACATAGGAAACTTTTTTCTTTTTTGATAAGCATGGTAAACACCAGGAAGAATAAATTCTTTACACTCTCCCGGTTTCTAGCGCCAAACTGTGAACACTAAAAACTACGCTGAGCATCTAATGGTCACAATCACATGATGTAGTATGGTGTATCAATTGCTAAAAGTGTGTGTGTGTGCTGATAATAAACCATGCTACGAATGCAACTGACATGAATGTAAATAACACAAGATATTTTTACGAGGTTCGACACTGAAATGTGCTTTACGTCCTCAGCTCTTTGATAAAGGATTTCACTATGAATGATAATATAGGTTACAAGATGCTCTCAGATGATTAGCTAAACTGGAAGATAAGTTGCTGGATAATAAATACAAAGGTTGTTGTTCTCTTTCTTCTCCTGAATTCTCTCTCAGATTGGTCGTCCCCCCCTCTAATGAACGAGGTTTTGTATTTATAGAGTGCTCGTGGGCTCCACCAGTCTTATGTCCCATACTTGACTTTTATCCCTCGAGTCGCACATGTGGACTACCGGGTCATCGGGTCTTTCCTTCACGGTGAAGTCTTATCCGCTCCCACTTGTATATCATATCTTGTAGGGTCCATTCTTGTGATGACACGTGCCTCGTAGCTTTGCCTAGCCTGTGGCTGTCAACCATTACTTGTACTTTCCCCGCTAGTTGCATCGGGCTTTCAAGGTAGTTGGTAAATCCCCATACCACGCGTATCGGGTACCTCTGGCTGGATCCACCCAATGGTTGACGCGTTGGTACTTGCATGTCGTGAAACCCGGTGCACATTTCTCTTCTAGTGTCAACATCATTGACAGCCTTGACCTAATCTCAAACACTCATCTGCTTCGAGATGGGTTAAAGTGAGATGACGGCTTTTATTCGGTGTATCCTTAAGCTATGATATGATGATATGATGCATCTCTATCTTCTTTTTATGATGTATGCTGCTACCATATCTTGCCACGTGTAGGGTGATTATTGTACTCATAAATCCGGCGATGGAGATAATTCAGAGGCCAATAATGTTGTACCTGAGAGCAAGGGCTATGGGACTTTCAAAATGAAAGAGTAACTCTTTCAAAATGAAAGAATATGATCAAATGAGCAAATTTGCTTCTACTATGGGTAGAGAATGGACCACTTTCGTCAACTTTTTCCCCAAAATCTATCAGCCACTCTTTCATATGAAAGAGTATGTGAAAGTCTTCTCTAAACGCCAGAAGATCAGGCGTTTCATCACATTTTATGCCAAACACCAGAAGATCAGCCGTTTGAAGAGAAAGCAGAGAAGAAACACCAAAAGATTTGGCGTTTTGGAAAGAAAAAAATTAAGGAACGCCAAATGATTAGGCGTTCCATGATGACGCGCCAAATGATTAGGCGTTTCATGTTGATGTTGCCCCCAAAACGCCAAAAGATTGGCCGTTTCATGATGGTGTTGCCCCAAAACATCAAAAGATTGGCCGTTTCATGATGGTGTTGCCCCAAAACACCAAAAGATTAAAAGATTGGCCGTTTCATGTTGATGTTGCCCCCAAAACGCCAAAAGATTGGCCGTTTTTGTGTTTTTTTTTCTCCAAACGTCAAAAGTTTAGCCGCTTAGACCTTTATTTTTTGCTTCCCATGGTCTGTTTTCCACACTTTCACTTAGTCTCTCTTTCAAAATGAAAGTGATAGAGTGCAAAAGCACTCTACCCATAGCCCTTGCTCTGAGTGCTTAGGGAGTTTTGTCTCCTTCCTCAGAACTCAGAAGTACTCTTTGGGTATTGAAATCAACTACAGTATAATTGGCGGAGGTGGGTTTTAATACCGTCCCATTAAAAAGGTCAAATGCACCACCGATCCAAGCGAGTCAGGGTTTTTGTGTGACTCGTTAGATAAGGAGATGGAGAGACCATATTAAAGGTAGGGAATTGCAATCTGAGTCATCGTCAAATGACGTGGAAGAGTAGTGACCGTCCCTTTTTCTTGACTTTAAATTGTTTTGTTTGTTTTCCAACGTGTTTACTTTGTTTCCATTCCCTTCCCTTTTCCCTCCCTCCATCAATTTCATCGTCATCATCTCCATCACCAACATCATCACCACTCATCTCTCTTCCTCTCCTCTGTTCGTTTTTATCCTCGCTCTCACCACCCTTGACCGTTTTTTTCTTTCTTTTTTTTCCGATTCCCATTTTTTTATCCATTCCAAAAAAAACAAAAAATAAGGAAAAGAAAATCAAAATCATTTTCGTTTTTTGATCTCTGAAAGTGATTTTTTTCTTTTCGATCTTCGAAAACAGCTTTTTCGATTCATAAGGCTGTTTATCGACAGATCTGTATCATAATCATTCATACACTTTTATATTTTTTTAGGGTTTATTTCTTTCAGAAAAATACTGGAGGAAGTAGGAAATCATCAAGGTTTCTATATAGGTGATTTCTGGTGTGATCTCATGGCTGCTAAACCACAATTGGAGAAACGTATCCTTTTATCTTCTGATTCATTTGATTAGATCTGAATATATCAGTTTTGATCTGTTTTTTTATTTATTTATTTTGTCAACGAAATGATTTGTTCAGATGAAATTGGTTTCGTGGGTTTATTCGTAACGATCTAGGATCTTTTGTAATAAGATTTTGTTTCATTTCTCTTGTTTTCTCTTGATTTGGTTGTTTATATTATTATATATACATATAATTTTTTTTTTGAAAAAGCAGATACCAAGAGTTATTGGATTAGGTTCATAATCTGGATGATAAATTTCTAGATCCATATCTTTAATTAATTTAAATAGAAATAGAAACAAGGATGTGATAAATTAATTGGAATTCATATTTGGTTTGATTTCATTCAATTCTAGGTTTAGATGCTTTTCTTGATCGAGTAATTTGATCTCTATTTCTTTTTTAATTTTAAATAATTCTGTTTTGATTCTGATTTTTCTGTTTTTGTGGGTGGTTTGAACCGTCTCATGTTATGATGATCATCTATGTGATTGAAATATATTTTCTGATTAATTACATGATGATATGGTAGCAAATTAGTAGGTCATTCTATTTTGATGTATGGATTGGAATCCTTGACTTCTGTTGTCTTTCCAGCTACAGAGGAAGCGAAGAATCTTAAAGTCGACACTACTTCTAAACTTGGTGGTCCTAAACGAGTAAGTCATTTTGACCTATTGTATGATCAGTTTGACACAGACTCAGATGATTACACGAATCATACGTTGCTTTTTAGGAGCATACATGGAGATGATCGGTTGTTCAGGGAAGATTTTTATCTAGGAGGATAATCTTCACCATGTCTTCATTACCCAGAAATTGATGCTCTCTAATCTCTGTCCTCATTTGGTTGAGATTTGACAGCAACATAATTCGATCAATTCTGATTAAATGTGAAATGATGTTGAGCAGAAGTTGTGGAACAGTATCACTTTTCTGTTAGTCATCCTCCAATAGTTACTCAGGAGATTTTAGACATTCTGATCTTGGATTGTATCCATGTGTGTGCAAAGGAGTTGAGCTACACAATATGTTTAACCTTAGAGTCTTACTAATTGACTCTTTGTGATTAAAATATCTTTTTAGTTGCAGTTTAAACTAATTGCATTAGTTAATTTTACTTCAGGCTCCGCCAAAGGATAGAACTTCATCTGATGCAAAATCATGCGTCTCATCCTCTGGAGATGCAACTAGTACTCTGAAGGAAGGCGATATTGATCAAGAGTCTTTGATGGCTGAACAGGGCTTTTATTATCCTGCTAACAGTTATTATGGGTATTGTTATCCAGGTCTGTCATGATTAAATATATAGCCGTGTTTACTGTATGTGTTATTTTCTGGCAAAATGATCCGGTTTCTCATTTGCTTTTTTTTTATGTGAACGAACCATGGATTCAGGTTATGATGGGTCAGCCGGGGAATTGGAAGATCAGGGATACTACCTTAGCAGTGATGGTCTGGAGATTCCTTATCCAGTAAGTTGATTACTTACTGTTAATTTAGTGTTTGTTATTAGTCCAACATTAATGAGGTTCTTCTTTGAATTTGTTTGAGATTCATATGTCAATGTTTTGATTTTGATTTTTCTGTTAGTATGCGTTGATGGATGAGCTAGTTTGTGTACTAATGTGTCAGGCTCCTGATAGGAACATAATTTTGATACCCTTCAAAGTGATGTGATTTTATAATCATTTGTTACATGTTCGATTGATTGCGTCTGCTATTTTTTCAATTCATTATAGATTAAAATCAGGATTCTCAAACATAAACGTGATGGGATATTGATTATTTTCCACCTGACTTTTTTCTTTAATTACATTTATCCACGATGTTTTTGTTTCACTTTCTGTTTAAGTGGCATTCCCAGTTCTCAAAATTTTGCAAAAGTACTGTCAATTTTAGTTACTAATGAATCTTCTCTTGTACACTACTTTATAGGCCATGCCAGCAGATAATGGATCTCTTATGTATTATATGCAAGGATATCAGCCTGGGTATGTTCCTTACAGCCCATACTTACCCGGAGCTACATATGGCATTGATGGACAGTATCTGGGTCAACAGCAATATGTCCTGAGCCCTATGTCCCCACAGCCTATTGCCTCCCCTGGATATTTTCCATCCCCACTTCCTTACGGATCAGAGATGCTTCCATCATATGTTTGGGATCCATCTCTTATGGCTACTGAAGCAGTTCACAGAGATGGTTATGGTGGGGTTACAGCAACTTCTGGAACTAAGCAAACTTTTTCTGCCTCAAATCATACCCTTGCTCCTATAAAATCAACAGCATCTACAAAATCTAGTAATGTTGGAGCAAAAGGATCTTTGCCGGCACTAGATATCCCAACAGGGCCAGGATTTCTTAACGAAGCAAAACCAGTGAATAAGGTAAAGTATTATTATATTGCTACACATTATAATTTTCTTCAGCATCCTCGGGGAAGATGTTCCAGGTTATTGATTTGGTGTTCCGAATTCCAGGTATCACACCATGGTGCTGATTTTCAGTCAGCTGGAGTTCTTGCTAAGGGTTATTTCCCTTTGACGAAATTTCCCTCTTCTAATCAAGGGAAAGGTGGTTTGCTTTATCCCAGCAGCCCTGTTACTTATAAAGCAAATGCAAGAGGATGGGGTGGTGCTGACAAGTACAAAACCAAGGTCAAGGCTAATGGAATTAGTGAATTTGATTTGCATAACGAACAGAATCGCGGTCCACGAACGACCAATGCAAAAGCTGTTGTGCCACCTGGAGTCGACGTAACAGAATCTTTGGTGTCTGAAGCTAATGACAAAAATGAGAGCTCTACATCTGTTATCAGGAGGGAGGACTATAACCTTTCCGAATTCTCAACCAAATACGATGATGCGTTGTTTTTTGTTATAAAATCGTATAGTGAAGATGACATACACAAGAGTATTAAATACAACGTTTGGGCTAGTACTCCAAATGGAAACAAAAGGCTTGATAGTGCATACCAAGATGCGCAAGAGAGAATGGGTGCCAAAAAGAGCAACTGTCCGGTGTTTCTTTTCTTTTCGGTATGCCCTAACATTGTGAATTTGTTCTAAAAGCTGCAATGCAGCTTTTTCCAAGTTCCCACAAAACTTTTTTATCTACCTTTTCCATGGTGTTTGTGGGCAGGAAAACAAATCCTCCTGTAATTGTTTTTGATCAGTTCTGTCCCTGTTTTCTTTCTTTAGGTAAATGCTAGCGGACAGTTCTGTGGAGTAGCTGAGATGGTTGGCCCGTTAGATTTTAACAAAAATATGGATTTCTGGCAACAAGACAAGTGGAACGGTTTTTTCCCTGTCAAGTGGCACATCATTAAAGACGTTCCAAATCCTCATTTTAGGCATATAATTCTTGAGAATAATGATAACAAACCTGTAACAAACAGCAGGGATACACAGGAGGTATGCACAACTAGTCTTCTGTCTTAGATATTTTGTTAATTAAATTACCAACCAATTGTGACTCTTTATCAATAGTTAAGCTGTTTTCTTTCTTTCTTTCTGCTAGGTGAGGTTTCCTCAAGGTACTGAAATGTTGAATATATTCAAAAGCTATACTTCAAAAACATCCATATTGGATGATTTTACTTTCTATGAGAGCCGGCAAAAGGCAATGCAAGAGAAGAGGATAAGACCCTCTACACCATATCAGGGTCTTCTGCAGGTCTGTATCTTGTTCAATTATTTACAATAAGTATGTTTTGTTGTGTTCGTCAAATGCATTATTCACACGCCTTCAAGGATTGAATCAGAGGGTAAGGGTCCACCAACATGGATTTCTTACTCTCTGTAGTATTTGTGACTGAATTCTGGCCAGTTGCGAGAAAACTTCTTAACCTACATGTTTCTGCTTTCACTTTTGCCTTTAACTTATTTTTTTATCCTTATGAGGAATTCGATGGCACAACTTATAGGGTGTCTCTGTTTTTGTGCAACACCTAAGAAGTGTGGAACTAATCTTTTGGACCGTTCTGTATTTCTCCTCTATTTGGTATAGAATATGGATACCTTAGATAACGGTTTGTTATTACATCAATTTTAATGTGATCATATCCCCGTGGCAGACATCTAACATTCCTATTTTAAATGAACGCACATGCCTATTTTAAATGAACGCACATGGCATGCACTAGATTATGTGTGCAGGTTTGTTTTTTGAATCTGTGAGCCAATTGCACTCAAACAGGATTGTTTTTAGTCTAATATAATTGATCTATGTCGTCTACAGAAATCAGAGGAAGTCATTGATGTGACAACTAGTATGAAGTCAATTAAATTGACTGGTTCAGACTGTGAAGAAGTTCGAGCTGGGGATGATAAGGTGAAGGAATGAAGAAGAGAAACATGGGGCAAATAGAACATATAGCCATGGGTGCAGCTCGTAGATTTTGCATAGGATTCTATGTGGTTGGTTTTATGTTAATGCCGAGGCTACCAGAATGAAAAAAAAGAAAAAAAAACAGAGAAGTGGTTGGTTTTTACCATTAGTGTCTCTGGGCATTTTGTGCTTTCTGATTTACTCCAATTTGGTAGATGTAGATTTGATGTGATGATGGCCTCTGAACCCTAGGGGTTGTGTATTATAAAAGAAAGAAAACAAGGTCTGCAGTAAAGGTAGGATGTGGCAGAATGATGGCATTGGGTAACGGTTGTGTGGCAGTGGCTGTCTGTGCCTACTACAAATCTTGTATGATGGCACTGGTTACGGTTGTGTGGCAGTACTTGTAATATGTTTTCCTCTCTTCTCATTTTACCTTTTTTCTTCGTTGTATTTTATTTCACTTTTCAATTTTCTAACGGGGGATTAGGTATGATTTTGGGATTGTTGGGTTGGGTTGGGTTGGGTTGGGTTGGGTATTGTAGTAGTGGTGTTTGTTGGTTTTAAGCAGCACAAGGTGAAGGGGTAGTGGTGTTTTTTCTAATTTTGTTTCTAAATTTTGTTGGTGGTCGTGTAAAGTAAGTGTGTTGGTGTTCAAAGCTTCTTTTACAAGGTGAAAGCATTAGAGGCCTGATATTGTTTTAAGGAGGGATGGATGGAAGAATGGGAAGGTCTTGGGTATAAGAAGATTTTATACAATCAACCCCTACAATAGTGTAAAAGAAAGAAAAAATAGAATTACTGGATCATTTTGTTTGTGTTTTTTTTTTGTTCTTTGTGATAATCTGTGTTTCAAGATAGATACCATTCTGAACAATTCATTTTAAAGAGGAGCTTATATGCTAAGGCAAAATAGAGCCATCTTGAAGTTATCCTAAACCTCTAATTCACATTTGATCAATCCGTGGCTTTCCTAATTTAGTGTTGCAATTAATTGGCTAACTAGCTAACTAACCTAGTGTTAGTTGGTAATTAGAATTAGTGTAATGAATGAATATAGTGAGTTATAAAACATTTGACTAAATTCTTTAGGAATTTCTTGTGACTAACGGAGGAAGAAGACGAGGTTTTCCCTTTTCTCCCTAAGAGCAAGCACTATGGTTCCCTATTAATAGAGAATTCTCTATTGAATAGAGAAATGCAACTACTATGGTGCAAAATTTCTCTATTGAATAGACATAGAGATGGACTTCTCTATTGCCTGCTACCAATCCGTAGCAGGCAATAGCAATAGAGAAGCGAGGCGGAAATCCAATTCCCGCAGAAAACTTTTTACGGAAATCCAATTTCCGCCCAGAAGTCATGCGGGAATTGGATTTCCGTCCCATAAATATTACCGTTTGACCTTTTTTTCCTTCTACACCTCAACATCTAACCATCCATCTTTCTATTTTTTCATGACCGTCAGATCCCCAACGACTCTTTTTTCAAAATTCAAAAAAACTATCCGTTGGGATCTCTTCTATATAAGAAAATTCACTCTCTTTGACAAATCCACCCCAATCAATCTTGTTTCTATTGATTCTATCTTTCTCCCTTCAAATTTTCAAATTTTTTTCATCACCAAATCAAAATGGCGACCAATTACACCAAGTTAGAAGATCTAGCAATTACTTACTCTTTCATTCGTAGCCGAATGAATGGTATGGTGGGAGAAGTGGAACCTTGGCAACCGGCGTTTTGGATTCGTGTTTTTGATGTGTTCGTGAGAGTTACAAACAATCCAAATGGTCGAGATAGAAATGGAATTAGAAGTCGATGGAACCGCATTAGTGGAGACATCTCCGAGTTTTGTCGAATTATGAGAGCTATGTACCAAACAAATACAAATGCGTCACATGAAGAATTGGTCAGAAGATCTATGTCTCGATATTATCAGCTCAATAACCGGGCATTCGTGTTTGGTGAATGTTATGAAAGATTGAGGATTTACAATGATGTGTTATGAAATGTTAAAGAGCAACGTGATGGAATCTATTTGGCAAGATATTAGTAGTTTTTTTTTTTTTTCCATCTTTGCAATGTAGTTGTAATCGCAAGTTATCTAGTCATGTACCAATCAAGTTAGCAAAATAAAAAGTACTGATATTAATTCCAAGTTTCAAGTTAGCAAATAATAAGTTTTCAATAGATTACAACTAAACTAAAATTGGCAAGCATTCGGGTTGTTGAGCAATCCAGTGAACGTTCCTACTCCCTCAGCCTCAGCCATGTCCCAGTCAGCATTATTATTATTAGTAGTAGTACTTTGTGGCCAAGTTTGCACAAATTGCTCAGTTTGTTGCACAAATTGCTCACTCCGATATTGAGATAAAGGAAATTGTTGGTAATCATGCGATGACTGAGAAGTCGTAGGTGCTTCTTGGGGTCGATAAAAATCTCCGGGTGGAGTTCCCTAACAAAACTACTGGTATTACTGCTGGTACTTGCACTCTCATAGAACGGATAATAAGCTTCCCCAGGACCAATGTAAGCTAGCTCCCGACGAACTGAACTAGAGCTAGAAGATCCCTCCATTTGATTGTGGAGGTCCGCTGTATAGTCATACATATAACTGTTCAGTGCAGCATTCTTGTCGGCGAGAAACTGGCTATACTTGCACCATTGTTCCTGTTTCATGATTTGTATTATAGCATTTTGATATGAATATAAACAAAATATCGCAATTCAAACATAAAGTACTGTTATATTTATACTTACCGTTGTACCAACAGTCGGATCAAATGTGTGTACCTCTTTCATGTATTCCTCGCCTAACATTCTCTTCATTGCTCTACCATCATTGCCACAAATGACAGCATAAGGCGGCTCCTGGTATGGAAACTGCGGATGGGGAGTTGAAATATACTCTGGAACATATGTCGATTGAGTAAGGCTCGGTTGATCGCGAATTGGAGGTTCCACACACGCAACATAGACATTCCCAGCATGCACAACTGTGGGCAAATAAGGTCCAACAGAATGGCTTTTCCACCATGCATAAAACTCATCTTCTGTGGTCTCGCAGTAGTGCATAATATTGTGTCCACCACCCACATAATTTCCCATTTCTTCTGAGGTACCACACAATTTTGGCGGTGGATCAATGGGAATTACTACTTTTCCCTGAGTCTGACGAAGACATCGTTCCCCTAGGTACAAGAAGTATTCTCGGTCTATCGGATCATAAAACGAACAACGTTGAACGGACAACCTTCTAGCATTTGCAACATCTCCAATCCCATAGTAGCTACTAGAATTCCACGGCATCCATGTGAGGGGAGTTTGATCGAGAGAATCCAATTGGTTCCGAGCCAGTACCAATGAATGAGTACCGGTATTTCTTTGTGATCCGATACCCTTCTTCATATGTCCCTTGTCACATAATTTTGCAGCAGGGAAGAAATCAGGATTACCTTGATCCTCTTCTATATTTGGCTTCAATAAAGGTATATACGACCAAAACCAAGGCTGCAAAAACACAAAAAGAAAAAAAATATCAATGATAAGAAGCGTTCAAGTTTGTTGTTGTATAAACGGGAAAGGTTTACGTACCAATAAAATGTACCAGAAGCATTCCAATTCGCCGGACTTCTTGTGTGTGACCACATTATCCAATGCGGAATACAACCTTCCCATTATTGCTTGACCCCAATCGTAAGTGTTTACCTTTTCCAAATCAACCAATAATCTAAGCCAACTTAACGGAGTAACATCGTTCTTGTTTGGAAACAAAACATTGCCGATCACCCACATAAGAAACATCCGAGCAACGTTCTCCACATCAGAAACTTCCCATTGTTCTAATGGGGTCTTTTTCCATGTCCTAATGTATTTTTTGATCACACTCAACTTACTCCCAGATTTTTTTGTTAACACATTCCTAACATAGTCTCTAGTTTCATCATCAACCACATAGTATCCTTGTCGATTAACCGCCGGACCTGTTTGTTGTTCTTCTTCCACGGTGTTATCTCTATCTTTTTTAGATGGTGGTTTTACCCACGGAAGTAGAAAATCTGTGTACAAATGGCCAAATGCTGCCCAATCCTCAGCTTTGAAATCGATCAAATCAATAAGTGTACCACTTCCAACAGCTATACATGTAAGCATAGTAAAATCCCAAGGAGTGAACCCAATTTCAAATCTAGGAGCATGAAAGGTATGCGTGGTGTGCCACCATCTCTCAGTAATGGCGCTTACCAATCTATTATCAGCACTCCCTGGATAATCTACTTCAAATATCCTGCCAAATCCACAATTATCAACGATTCTCTTACAATCCGGATGTCGACTTACAATTTTGTATAGTTCAGGAAGACTAGCGGCGCTACCTCGGGTATTGATTTGACCCTCGTCTGCTACCGGAGGAAGTTTTCTAACATGGCTATGACAGTTCTTCGACGATACGATTGTAGTTGCTTGTATGGTAGGGATCATTTTGTTCAACAATTCAATCCTACAATGCATAAGAGCAACATCAAATGCAATACAATCAACAATTGATGATCAAATGTAATACAAACAACAATCGGATAGGTCCATCAAATTACAAAGGCATAAGAATTCCATCCTAAATCATCAAATTTCAAGCAATTTCAAACCATTTCAACATTTCAAGCAAATTTAACCTAAATCAATAACAATCACCAAAGGGTTTCATGAAATTATGGTATATGTACGTTAGAAGAACATCAAATAGTTGTTTTGTTTGCATTTAATCATTCAAATACATTGAAAATCATGATCAAACAAAAAAAAACCCAATTTGGAAACCTAGAATAAAGAACTCACCTTTATCAAAATTTCTTGTTGAAAACTGAAATTGATTGTTTGTATATAACCTTCCTTGATTAGTGAACGCACCCTTTTGATTTGGTTGGTAAATTTGGACTCTAAATTGATGAAAATTAAAATTTTGTGGGAGAAGAAGAAGAGAAAACGAGGAAGAAGAAAAGAAAAGAAACTGAAATGAGCAGCAGGTCGCTGGGTTTTCTGTATAAAAACCTATTCTTTACGGAAATCGGATTTCCGCCGGTCAAAAGTCAAGCTTTGACTGTGCGGGAATTCGATTTCCACATAATTTTTTTTTACGGAAATCGGATTTCCGCACAGAAAAGCTGCGGAAATCCGATTTCCGTCTCTAAATAGCTAAGACCACTGTGGTTGCCATTTTTTCAACATTTCTGCCATCCCCTTTCTCTATTCAATAGAGATGGCTTATGGCACCATAGTGCTTGCTCTAAGAGCATCGGAATGTTTCAGTTTGGAAAAAAAATGGTGCCACGTAGGATTTTGGAAACTCCTATAGAAGAAAATTTCTTCAGTGATTGTTGGATAGTTAAAATTTTAATGACGTGGAAATTTGAGTTTGGTAGAGAGTTTGGGTTTTTGGAACCTCCCATCCAAACCCACGTCATTAATTATTTCTATTTTCAAAATATTTTTTAAATCTAACTATAATAACCAAATGACAAGTGTATTGAAATAATTTTTATACAACTACCATTGGAGATGTTTATCAAAACATAAATCTATTTGTCTCCAATGTCACTAATGTTCCTATGATTTAGGTCTCCACTTAAGATATACATCCAAACACCATTGGAAATGCTCTAAAATCCTAGAATTTGAAAAATTAAATGCTTTTAATAGTCAGATAATATATATATATATATTTTTTTTTTTTAATATGAAAGATTATATTAAGGGATTTTTCATAAAGTGCCCTTGTTTGAAATGTGTCAACCAAAAGTACCCCCGAAAAATTAAACTTTTCTAAAATGCCCTTTCTGTCTAGTGTTCCGTCCAAATCTAGTAAAGTTAGTCAACTTTTGTTTGACTAGTCAAACAGTGTCTTAGAATGACACATCGACCCTTGAGATAACCTAAAATGTATCGACCCAACTTTCTTCTTTTCATTTTGTGTTCTGTGTGTTTTGAGAGAGAGAGAGAAAGGCGATTTGAGAAAGAAGAGATGCGATTTTGAGAGAGATACTTTTTGAGAGTATACTCGATTAATTTTGACGAAGAATTGACGAAGAAGACGCTGTGTGGAGATGAACGCGAAGGAAAAGGCCATGAACAAGTAAAGGTTGAAACCCTAGGTTTTTTCTTTTAATTTTCTGTCACTGTCGATGGTCTAAAAGTGATTTTCGATGATTGTTCTTGCTTTTTGAGGAATCTTCATGCTTTTATCTTATCTGATTTGTCGAGGAATCTTCTCTGAAATCTTCTCTGAAATCTTCTCTGTGAATTAGGGGAAAATGATTTTGAAGATTAAAAATTAGGGTTTATGCTAATATTGTGTAATATTAAGAAATTAGGGCTTAATTTCCCAATTTACGGTTTAATTGTTAAAAATTAGTGTTTAATTTTGACAAATTAGGAATTCATTTTGAGAAATTAGGGTTTATGTTTAATAAATTATGGTTCAATTTCCCAATTAGGGTTTACAACTGTGTAATGTTATTTGTGTTGTGTTTCTATTGCATTCAGAGCAATTGGTGTTTGTGTCTAATAGTGTGTTGTATTTGTGTTTCAGTGGCAAAATTGATAAGGGTAAAGTGAGAATCAGAGATATAAGTTTGTATGTCATTCACAGTGATTTGGAGTTTGTTTTGAAAAGCATGGATAAAACTAAAATCACTCTGAAAATGTTAGATTAAATGGTGATTGCAAAGTTGTGTGTAGAAGAAGAAGTTGATTCTGTTGCTTTCATATGGATGTCTGGGAATGGTGCTACATGTACTCTGATACAAGATAGTACGTACCTTAATGTGGTGGTGGGATCATTCTAAAGTTAATGAGAAGGGTTGCATTGAGTTGAAGGTGAAGATTACTGTACCTGGTTGGGCTAATGAGGGTTATGTCACACCTAAGAAGACACCTGTTAGCAAGAAAACAACTTCAAAGTCACCACAAACAGTGAGAAAAAGTCCTAGAGTTGCAGAAAA